>JAJPUD010021007.1:0-23744 GCA_023553655.1 Myrmecobius fasciatus | reverse complement strand
ACATGAAAATGTTATGTTGTGGTCCACATTTCACATCCCTCTCTCTGAGTGTATATGGCTTTCTTCACTGAACAATTGGAACTGGTTTGAAGCATTTCATTGTTGAAGAGAGTGATGTCCATTAGAACTGATCCTCATATAGTATTGTTGTTGCCGTGAATAATGATCTCTTGGTTCTGCTCACTTCACTGAGCATTAGTTCATGCAAGTCTCTCCAGGCCTCTCTGAAATCGTCCTGCTGGTCATTTCTTACAGAACAATAATATTCCATAACATTCATATACCATAATTTATTCAGCCACTCTCCAATTGATGGGCATCCATTCAGTTTCCAGTTTCTTGCCACTACAAAAAGGGCTGCCACAAACATTCTTGCACATGTGGGGCCCTTTCCTTCTCTTATGATTTCTTTGGGATATAAGCCCAATAGAAATACTGCTGGGTCAAAGGCTATGCATAGTTTGATAACTTTTTGAGCATAGCTCCAAATTGCTCTCCAGAATGGCTGGATCCGTTCACAGGTCCACCAACAATCCATCAGTGTCCCAGTCTTCCCACATCCCCTCCAACATTCATTGTTATCTTTTCCTGTCATTTTAGCCAATCTGACAGGTGTGTAGTGGTACCTCAGAGTTGTCTTAATTTGCATTTCTCTGATCAATAGTGATTTGGAGCACCTTTTCATATGATTATAAATAGTTTTAATTTCCTCATCTGAAAAATTGTCTGTTCATATCCTTTGACCATTTATCAATTGGAGAATGTCATGGCCCATAACTTTCAAGAGCTCTCTACTCCATTTTCCAACTAACAATATGCCTAACAAAAACAGATGCATTATTTGCAATGTTAGGCAATAAAAAACCTCATATTAACTTCAAATTTAAAAGATCTTGTTGTAAGTGATGTAAATTATTTTAAATCTAGACCACAATGCTTTTTTTTTCTCTTTTTCTAAAAAATCTATTACCATATTTTCTTGGAGGCAGATTGCTGCCCATTTACAAAGAACTGAAGTAGTATGACGGTAAGAACTAGTGGAGATGACAGAAAGGTCATATTTATTATCAAAGATCAAAGTTAATGTTTGCATTAAAATCTGAACTGAACTTTATTCTTTCCTTCCATACCTGTGACTGAAAACTGGAATTACGTCTTAGAGTTACAAGAGCATATCAAAACATTGTACAATCCTGTTGTCCAGTCTCCAAATGGTGTCCCATTTAAACTATCTCATGAAGGTCACTGTGCAGTGGGACATCAGTTGTTTCTAGGTTGGATGGGCTACCCACAGATGTCAGTGTCTTAGCTAGGTTTGGTGGGGCTTGCTCCTCACTAAGCATGTAATCTCTGCTGGATGATCAATACATTGTTGGGTGAGGTTATACAGGTTCCTGGAACAATGGTTCCTTACAGGACCCAACATCTTCATAGGCCTTTTCTGTTAAGAATTTTTTAAAGCACTTTTTGTTGGCAGATGATTAGGCCCTCAGTCCAGTCTCTGAGACTGAAATGGAACAATACAGCTGGTGCTAATTTTCATTTAAAAATTAATACCAAGAAAACAAAGATTCTTCACCAGTTAGCGCTTCACCATCCATACATAGTTACTGCAAACGGAGAAATTTTGGGTTTTGTGGATAAGTTCACTTACCCTGGCAGTATACTTTCCAAGGATGTACACGTAGATGATAAAGTTGGATACACATAATTGTCAAAGGTAACTCAGTATTTAGGAAGCTCTGAAGGAAAGTGTGGGAGAAGAAAAGATATTAGACTATCAAATTGAAGGTCCACAGATCTATTGTGCTGACCTCATTGTTGTTATGTCTGTAAAACCTGGACAGTCTACCAGTATCATGCCAGGAAACGGAATCACTTCTAATTGAATTGTTTTAGGAATTTTCTGAAGCTCATCTGGCTGATAAGGTACTGGACAGGGTACCTTTCTCAAGCTAAATTGATGAGAGCTAATCCTCATTCCAATGGGCTGGGCCCTGCTATTGGAATACCAAATGCATGCATGCCTAAAAGTGATAGTCAGATAGTGGAAGAAGTGATAGGAAGACACTCTAAAGAACTTTAAGATATAGAAGTTTATGGCACTGGGTCATCCAGCATGACATACCCTCATCAAAAAAGGTGCTATAGCAGAATTGCAGTAGCTCAAAAGAAATTGAGATTTTGCAGATTTAGAGACATCTCCACTCCAAAAGTTCATATGGACTATTTGTTGTTGTTTTGTCCTTCATTCTCAAAGAGATCCATGACATCAGAGAAGAGATGCCATGATGTGCAAGTGAATTAAGTGAGGGAGGGCTGTACAAAGTCATCAATCTCACTTTATTCTCCAGAGCCAGGGGCCAAATATAGATCAGGATAACTGGAGCCCAACCTGTAATGGAGGCTTCTGATCTCATATTTTAGTCTGTACCATTACAGTTCAACAAGTTTTACTTTGGCCCCAACATCTAGAGGTCATTTTGGTCCTCAGCTGGAAGGACAAACAACTTTCAAAACTAATTTTCCATAGTAATTATATTACTTTTCCTCAGGTATGGTCTCCCACTGCTCCTTTGCATAAGCCATTTTACATTCCTAGAATGCTTATCCCCTAGAAATGCATTATAACAACTCAGCTGAAAAAAAATAGTATCACCCAGCAGAGCCTAAGACTGAAAGTAGGGGATCTCACATCTTCCTTTTCATCTAGAATGCTAGTGTTCCTAACAGAAAGACTATGAACAACAGGAACCTTGATAGCTATATTCTCAGAACATCAGTGTTAAGGTTTTTCACTCTCCTTAGGTAAGAGAGGTATAGTTTCTCCTATTTAATTATTTTTTTTTATTCAAAGTTGATTTCCCTCAGTGAGGAACTCTACACTTACTTATGATGATTATCCTAGTACTTTCATTTTCCTCTTTAACCTTCACTTTTACTTACATCTAAATGGTGTATAGTCTTTCACATATTGAGGCATATGCTCTTACTGCTATGTGTGCATAATCAAAAAGGTTTGGAGACCATTGGTATAGAAAATAGATTGGAAAGAGAAGTGATTGGAAAGAAGAAAGATAAGAAAATCAGAAAGTTATAACAATATTCTAGACTGCAGATGATGGGGGCCTATTCTAGGGTGGTTATGAGCAGAAAGGAGTCAAATAGGAGAAATATTGAAGAAGAAGTATCAATAAAACCTAACAACTGAGAAGAGATACAAGACCTCAGAGGGAGGAACTAAAGATGACTCCTAAGTTTCAAACC
This sequence comes from Myrmecobius fasciatus, assembly GCA_023553655.1. Classification (NCBI taxonomy): domain Eukaryota; kingdom Metazoa; phylum Chordata; class Mammalia; order Dasyuromorphia; family Myrmecobiidae; genus Myrmecobius; species Myrmecobius fasciatus. Next base: position 20,477 of record JAJPUD010021007.1, on the reverse strand, counting down.
TAGTTAACTAGAAGAATGATAGGAATAGGAAAATTAGGAGAAGAAATGGGTATGGAAAGAATGATTATGAATTCTATTTTGGATATATTGAGTTTCAGTTTGAATATAGTTACCAAGTACTTCTGAGGTTCAAGGAGACCCCATTTTCCAATTCCAAACCTCTTCTGATCTCTACAAAGATGAATGGCGTAAAGAGAAGGTTGTCTTTGGGTGTAAGATTGATAATTGTCTCTTTGACTGCCTATCCCCATTTCCAGCCTTTCCTATGGAGCTGTAAACTGTTAGCAAAGCCTGAAAAAGCTTTGAGCTTAATTAACATGGTATAGATGAGGAAGAGAAGCAGGATGATTATGTAGATAGAGAGATGCCTCAGACTACCAACCATAGGTAAGTGAAGGCAGTTCTTTAAGATCTGGATTTACTGATCTACCTTGGGGGAAGAAATTCACACTACATGGATGGAATTAAAAGCTCAGGGAGTTCAAATGTCTGTTCTGAGGTGATGCAAATGAGAAGAATCTGCTTCTGGGGGATGATAGTTCTGTTCCAGATGATATATTCCATGAGGACAGTTGATGGTATTTTTAAATTTGTGCCTCTCCTAATGCTCTGCCCTTAGGAGATGCTTCCTGAATGTATAACAATGTTAAGTTTGCTGAATAGCTATGTCAACTTCAAGCTGCCTAGAGTTAGACGCTAGACCAGGAGTTAGATAACCCAAGATTAAATTCCTATTTTGCCCCAGACTACCTAGGGTGCTATCTCTATAGTCAGGGGACCTCCCATAAATCTTTCCTCTGGGATGTGGATGTGTGTTGCCTGGTCAAGGAACTTATACTCTATGCCTTAGTTTTCTCATCTATAAAACTAGATGGTTTTTGAGGGTCCTGAGTACCTAACCTCAATTTCCTCTTTGACTCAAACCTAGAACATTTTTTTATTTAAAAAATTTTATTAAAGCTTTTTATTTTCAAAACATATTTATGGATATTTTTTTTAACATTAACCTTTGCAAAACCTTGTGTTCCAATTCCCCTCTCCCCCTTCCCACCTCTCCCCTAGATGGCAAGTAATCCAATATATGTTAAACATAAACCTAGAACTTTTGATTGGAAGTTCATCACTCTTTCTCTTGCACCACTATTCAATACATTATATGAATGTTTATGTTATTATCTGAGCATTGCATTCATCGTATCTGGATAGGACTTAAGATTGGGAGTGGGGAGTGGAGGTATATTTTCTCCACTTTGAAAACCTTTCAGGGATGAGGCTCTTCAAACTCCCTGGGTTGCTCCCTTCTGGCCCCTGGATAAGCTTCAATGCTGAAAACATTGGGTAACTTACCTTTAAGCTAAATTCTTCTGACTATCCACTTCTCACTTATTTTCCAAGGGAGAGCAGCTGCTCAAAAACTCCTCAACACCTGGACTTATTTCTCCATAAGTATGCTCTCTGTGTATGATAGTTTCCTAAAGTGGAATTTTCCCCATATCTATAGGCCCTAGGGCAGGATCATATGCAGAATAATTCAAGATTTGTATATAAGAAACAATTGTCAGGAATTGAATAGCTAGTTCCAGGGCCCAACCCTGATTTAATGTGTGACCTTGAGCATTACAACGCACTTATCTAAGCTTCAGCCTTCCAAATTTAAAAATTAGGAGGACCTCGTATTGTCACTGGAAAGGTGGGTGAGGAAGTCTGTTTATCATGATTATTTTACTAACCCAACCAAGGTTGGTAATTATTTGGCTGGGACAGAGAAGGGGTATCCTTTTCTCCACTCTGGAAATCTTCCAGGAATGAGGCTCTTCAAACTCCCTGGAGAGAGAAATCTCTCTCTGTTTCTGTGTGTGTGTGTGTGTGCGCGTGTGTGCACACACACGGTGTCTATTTTTCTGTCTCTTGTTTTTGTCTCTGTGTCTGTGTCTCTCTGTCTCTGTTTTCCTCTCTCCATCTCCCTTTCTCCGCCTCTCCTCTCTCTCATTTTCTCTGTCTCTTCCTCTCTGTCTGTCTGTCTCTCCTTCTCTCTCCCTCTTCCCTTTCATTCCTCCATACCTTCTTTGAACTCTCAAAGAAAATGTGTCCCCTCTGCCTGGGTCGCTTACTTGTAATCATGATTACCATCCCAGCGGCTCCCCACTGGGGCGGGAAGGCAGACAGCAGTCAGAGAATAAAAATATTGCTTTGTATGCTCTTTGCATGAAGATGCACCCGGCAGACTCGCCCGGCAGGTTGGGAATCACTCGCCTGCTCAGACTCGGGCCAGCTTGACATTAACGATTTAAAGGGCAGTTGTGCCGGCAATCCTTTCGGAAAGGAAGGAACGTTGGAAGGTCGCCTGGTCCGCCGCCGCTTCAGGCTTACCGATACCCCCCACGGAGCGCCAAGGATCTCTTTCCCCTAGGAGCCGAGTTCTTCTCGGAGCTGAGAATCAACACTCAGGCGGCCACTCAACCTTAATCCGATCCCCCTCCCTTCCTTTCTTTCCCCTTCCCACGGCACCCCCACTCACCCAGATCTTCAGCTTCACCTGAGCTTGGATCACGCTTGCCCTTGCCTGATTATTTCCCCGTCCGCCAGTCTACTAGCTTCTCTTTCAAACTTCCCCCAGCCCCAATACCTGCCCCTCTGCTATCCCTTTTTTCCCTTCTAATGTGCAATGCTCCTTAAGGTTCCGGCGTTCCTCTGAGAGGCTTTTAAAGGACTTTAGCCACGGAGAGAGGGCTGGAGCGGGCTCACAGCGCAGTGTTCAGACCGAGGTAATAGAGACCAAGTCGGACCCAGGTCGCTTTGCAATGCAATCCCAACTAAGGGGACGGTGATAACAGCTGGGGGAATGGGGGGGCGGGGGGGGGGGGATGCTGCAAAAGCCTCAGAAATAGGAATCGGGATGTCTGACAATTCTGATTGAGCCATCCCGGGAAGAAAGTGACAAGCCCTATCATTTCAGGAATTACATAGCTGCTCCTCCTGTGATGATGAGGGCTTTAAGTTTTGCAAAGTGCTTTACATATAACTCAGCTGACCCTCACATCAAGTCTGTGTGCTATTATCTTCATATTAAAAATGAAGAAACAAGACTAGGAGGGGTTAAATGGCTTGCTCAGAGTTATACAGTTAATAAGTACCTTTGCCTTCCATACTCCCATCTCTCTTCCTATCTACAAATAATAATGCAAATTAATAGAATGGATAACAAAAACCAATGGATAATCCATAATTGTTTTGTTTTGGAAGGAAGTCAGGAGACACCCATGTGCATACACACCCAAGAAACACATTTCTATACCCACTCATTTCCTTTCCCAGTTTCCAGTTCTCCCAGGGAAGCTCACAATCAACAGCAATACTGTGTGGTAGAAAGAGCACCTGATTTGTAAATAGCCGTCTTGAGTAAAAGGCCCAGCTATTTGCTATTTGTTGACTATTGGTATGAACTATAGTAATTCACTATCTTTCTGGGGCCTTTGTTTCCTCAAATGTAAAAATGAGGGGAGGAGAGGTAGATTAGATCAAGGTTTCTTAAGTTTTTTGTACTGGTGACTCCTTTTCACCCAAGAAATTTTCATTTGATCTTAGGTATATTGGTATAAAAACCAGACTTTTACTAATAAGTCATAAAGATTCTATTTTTATTTATTCATATTTATTATTTTATTTATTTTAAAACTATTCTTTGGTATAATTGGCATAATTTTATCATTTATTAAAGATGAAAACAAATTGCATATTGAGATGGATGTGCTTATTTTTACATAAATAATTAAATCTTAGAGGGATCTTTGATACCTTTTACTGTTGCCAAATTTTTCACAACCCTCACATTCAAGTATACAACCCCCCCATATGGAGTCATGACACACACCCTCCCTCCCTCCAGTTCAAGAAGCTTCAGACTAGGTCCATAAGATCCCCTACTAGATTTGTCCTATGATGCAACCATGTATCAGTGGCCATAAATAATGATGCACATTTCTGTAGATAGTCTTTTTTTTCCCCTGAGACAATTGGGGTTAAGTGACTTGCCCAGGGTCACACAGCTAGGAAGTGTTAAGTACCTAAGGTCAAATTTGAACTCAGGTCTTCCTGACTTCAGGGCTGGTGCTCCATCTAGCTGTCCCTAGATAGTCTTTTAAGTCTTCTAAAAACATTTTGTGAATAATACTTCACAAGATAGGTAGTACTTTCCCCATTTTGCAGGATAAGAAAATGGAAACTTTAAAAAGTTAGATGATAAGAGACAGATACACAGAAAGAAACCAGAATAGGGAGAGACTGTCAAGTAGAACTTGAACCCAGATCTCCCTCTCTAAGCAATATCTGCCATTCTTAATGCAAATAATTGGATTTGACTAAATTCTATTTGTTATCTTTTTAAAAATTCCTACCTCAGGTAAAGGTCAGGGTATCTTATGAAGAGGATCTTTTTAAAATCTCTGTAGGTTTTTTTTTTTTTTTTTTTTTTTTTTTGCTAGCCTTTGAAATTAGTATTGGGCCTCTTCTCCTAATTGCTATTTCTCTCAGAAGAGAGACTCAGTAGCCCCTGCCCACTTCAGACATAGCCCCAGTTTCCTAGGGAAACTCAGAGTTGTTTCCACCTCAGGGAGATGTTTAGTTGCTGGATATCTGTTGTTGTTTTGTATAATATTCTCTTGGTTCTGCTCACTTCATTCAGTATCAGTTCACGTAAATCTTTCCAGGCTTTTCTGAAATCAGCCTACTTATCATTTCTTATAAAATCATAACATTCCATTACCTTCATATACCATAACTTATTCAGTCATTTCCCAAGTGATGGGCATCCACTTGATTTCCAGTCCCTTGCCACTACAAAAAGAACTGCTCCAAACATTTTTGCACATGTGTGTCCTTTTGCCTCTTTTATGATCTCTTTGGCATTCAGACCCAGAAGTGACACTGCTGGATGAAAGGGTATGGCACAGTTTTATAGCTTTTTGGACATAGTTCCAAATTTATTAAGCTTATTATGTGTCAGGTACTCTGCTAAGTGTTGGGGATGCAAGGAAATAAAAAACATAGTCCATGTCTCAAGGAAGTCACATTCTAATGAAGAAGGCAACATGAAAAAACTTGAACATACAAGTCTAAATCTGAAGTAATCTCAGCAAGAAGAAATAGTATTCCTCTTTCATTCTGCTTCTGGTTCTCTCTTTTTTCTAGGTGGCACAATGGAAAGAATGTTGGACCTAGAATCAGGAAGATCTAAGTTCAGATCTGGCATCTAATACCTGCCACAGGCAGCATCTTCAAAAACTCAGAGTCACTTTTATGCCATAATGAGAAACGGGTAGGATTTTAATTACTATGGTAAAAAAATTAATACAGAAGAAAAAGCATGATCTCAGATACTCGAGAAGCTTTCACTTTCTTTGGAAAGATGATTTGCATATCTAAAATAGTGAAAAATATGAAATTATGGGTATACAAATAGAACTAATTATGACAAACAAGTCATTTCCACTTCTAAGGAAAACTAAAGAATTGAACTAGATAATCTCTAGGGTTCCTTCCTCCTCTGACAGCAGTCTATAAATCTCTGAATAGTATGAGAAAGTGAGAAAAACTTAAATTATTAGTCAGTCAACAAGTATTAAGTGCGTGCTCTGTGCCTGTCACTATTTAAGTGATGGACAGGAAAAAGAAGCAAAAAATTGTCCCTGACATGAAGGAGCTTGCAATCAATGGAGGAGATGACAAGCAAACAAATATATCGAGAAAGATATATATAGGGTAAATTGGAAATAATTAAGGGAGGTAAAGCACTAGAATTAAGTAGAAAGGTTTCCTACAGAAGATGAACTTTTAGTTGGCACTTGAAGGAAGCCAATTGGCAGAGATAAGAAGGGAGGACATTCCAGACATTGGGATAGTCAGAGAAAATGGCAGGAATTGAGAGATCGAGTCTTGTTTGTTTAATGGCCAGAAATCCATTGTCACTGAATCGAAGAGTACATGTTGGGGAGAAAGGTGTAAGAAGATGAAAGATGTCAGGGGAAGACTATGCATTAAGGGCTTAGAATACCAAACAGGATTTTGTATTTGATCCTGGAGATGATAGGGAGCCTATGGAGTTTATTGAGTGGGGATTTATTGAGGAGAGTGACATGATAGGATCTGCTTTTTTGGAAAATCACGTTGATGGCTGAAGGAAGGATGGATTGCAGTGAGGGGAGACTTGAGGCAGGTGCACTATTGTAATAGTTCAGACACGTAATAAGGGCTTACACCATAGTGGTGACAATATCACAAGAAAGAAGGGGGCCTATAAGAGAGATGCTGCAAAGATGAAATTGACAGGTGTTGGAAATAGAATAAATATGGGGAATAAGAGATAGTGAGAAAATAAAATAACATGTAGGAGACTGAGAGTCTTGGTACCCTTGACAGCAATAGGAGAATTTAGGAGGGAGGCTTTGGTAAAAGATAATGACCTAGGTTTGAGTCATGTTAAGTTATTAGAATGTCATACTGGAGAGTAAAGGCAAAAGAGGTTAAATAAAATAAAGTCAGATGATAGAATTTGATACAGGTAAAAGACTTAGGATTTGAAATGATAAAACAGGAAGCTATCCAAGATTTTTGAACAGAAGAGTGATGGAGTAGAACACTAATAGGATATTTACATTGGAAAAGATCTTAGAGATAATGTAGATAAGGAAACTTACTTGTCAATGGTTATGAGGAAAACATTGTTTTAAGATAATTAATCTGGCAGAGAATGGGATTGAGGGAAGAAGCCAAGAGACTGCAGTGATTGAAGTATGGAGGGATGAGATGATAAAACCAGGATATGGGTGGTGGTGGAATGAATAAAAAGGAAGGGGGGCAAGCAGCCCCTGCCCTAAGAGACATTTAAAAATTAGTTTAAGGGAGAAAGATTAAGACTAATTGTCTGGATCTTGTGACTAGTTGATTGAGTTTGGGTTGACTAAAATCAAACCAACTAGCTGACTTACATCAAGTTACAGGTGCCCAGAGTGATATCATGGAACTGCACTTTAGGAGAATCACTTTGGAGGGCAGGGCCATAAGCTCCAGGACATCATCTATTTAAGAAGAGGACTTGATCCAAACTTGTCCCCATGTATATCAGCTACACTGCTTTAGGACTTTTTGGATCTTCTCTATCATGCTTCTGGGCAGAGTACCTTCTCTCTGTTTTTTCTTTTACCCCTACCTTTTCAGTTTCCTTTTGTGCATTGCCTTCCCTCATTAGATTGTAAGTTCCTTGAAAGAAGATACTGTTTTGTTTTTACTCACATTTTTATCCCTGGTGCTTATCAGAATTATTGGCATATAGCAAACTCTTAATAAATATTTATTAATTGACTGATTGAAGGATTGGAATGGGAAAAGGCAGACCTACCAGCAGGTTATCACAATAGTCCAAGCCTGATTAGAATACCTTCTAACCCAGCAGTGTTTCTACTGGGCTTATAAACCAAAGAGATCTTAAAGGAGGGAAAGGGCCCCACATGTGCAAGAATGTTTGTGGCAGCCCTTTTTGTAGTGGCTAGAAACTGGAAACTGAATGAATGCCCATCAATTGGAGAATGGCTGAATACACTATGGTATATGAATGTCATGGAATATTATTGTTCTGTAAGAAATGATCAGCAGGATGATTTTAGAGAGGCCTGGAGAGACTTACATGAACCTATGTTAAAGGAAGTGAGCAAAACTAAGAGATCATTGTACACGGCAACAAGACTATAGGATGATCAATTCTGATGGACATGACTTCTCTTCAACAATGAGATGATTCAAACCAATTCTAATGATCTTGTGATGGAGAGCCATCTATACCCAGAGAGAGGACAGTGGGAACTGAGTGTGGATCACAAAATAGCATTCTCACTCTCTCTGTTGTTGTTTGCTAGCATTTTGTTTTCTCAGGTTTTTTTTTTCCCCCTTCTTGATCTGATTTTTCTTGTGCAGCAAGATAACTGTATAAATATGTATACATATATTGGATTTAACATATATTTTAACATATTTAACATGTATTGGACTACCTGCCATCTAGGAGAGGGGGTGGGGGAAGGAGGGGAAAATTTGGAACAGAAGGCTATCCAAGGAGCAGTGTTAAAAAATTACCCATGCATATGTTTTGTAAATAAAAAGCTTTAATACATTTTTTAAATTAAATTAAATTTTAAAAAAAGAACCTGCACTGGGGTGATGGTAATGTCACAAGAGAGGAGAGGAGATTGAGAGGTGTTGTAACAGTGAAATCAACAGGCTTTGGCAACTGATGGGTATGGGAGGTGGCGGATAGTAAGAAGTTGAGGGTAACAAGCAGGTTTCAAGTCTGAGGATCATGATACCTTCTACAGTAATAGTAAAGGTAAGAGGTGGGTGAATTTAGGAGGAAATCTGAGTTCAATTTTCTACACGAGAAGTTTAAGATGTTCAGTTTTAGACATAATGTGTATAAGATGTCTACTGAATATATATGTATATTTCAAGATGTCTGAAAGACAGTTTAGGACAGGATATGTAGATTTGATTATCATTAGCATAGAAATGATCATTAAATCCTTGGGGGCCAATGAGATTTCTTAGTGAAGTAGTACAGAGGGAAAAGAGATGACCCAGGACAACAATCTGTGGGACACTTGGAGTGTTCTAGATGAGGATCCAGCAAAGGGCATTAAAAAGAATCGGTCATTTAGATAGGAAGAGAATTAGGAGGCCCGGTGCCTTGAAAAATCTAGAGAGGAGGGGAGAGTGAAAAACAATGTCAAAGGCTGCAGAGAGGTCAAGGAGAATGAAAGTTTAGAAAAGACCCCTGGATTTTCAATTAAGAAATCACTAGTAACTTTGGAAAGAGCATTTTGGGGGGGGGGGAATGATTAGGCAGAGACAGGATATAAGGGTTTAAGAAAAGAGTGAAAGGAGAGAAATTGGAGGCATCTATAGTAGATATCTTTTTCCAAGTAGTTTAGTCACAGAAGGCAGAAGATGGAAGGGAATAAAGCAGGGATGGAAGGAACAAGTGAGGTTTTTTAATGAGCTTATTTGTAGGCATGAGGGAAGAAGTCAGTAGAGTGAAAGTAAGTGATGGAATGGAGATAATAGAGGGGCCATTCTGGAGGATATGGGATAAATGGGATTACTTGTTAGTCTAGAGCAGGGCTTCTTAAACTTTTTTTAGTTGTGACCCTTTTTGGTCCAAGAAATTTTTACATGACCTTGGATGTATGGCTATATAAAATAGGCATATGAATCAAACATTTATTGATAATAAATCCTAATTTCATGATCCTGAATTCAGTTACGTGACCCCATGTGGGGTCATGACTCACAGTTTAAGAAGCTTACGTCTAGAGGATATACAATTTGAGTTCAAGCTGAACTGCTGATCAGTATTTCTTTCTTTCTTTCTTTTTTTTTTTGCTGAGGCAATTGAGGTTAAGTGACTTGCCCAGGGTCACACAGCTAGGGAATGTTAAGTGTCTGAGACCAAATTTGAACTCAGGTCCTCCTGACTTCAGGGCTGGTGCTCTATCCACTGCGCCACTTAGCTGCCCCCTGATCACTATTTCTTAATGTGGAAAGAGTACCCTAGGTTATATATCACCAAATGTCAGTTACACGATGAATACACATGATGGCGATCTAATAAACCCATTAATGTAAAGCAACAGAAAACAAAAATCAGAGAAGGAATACAGATGAGAATATGCCCCCAAACCTATAGAATAAATGAGCTCTCTCACTAGGAGCAAGAAAACTCAGTTCAACTGAGAGTCCCAGATCTCACCCAAAGGCAAAATTCCCAGAAATCTCTAGTAAAGTAAGGATAAGGATATGATCAAAATCTTGGCTGCTCTACATGTTGGTTTTTCCACTATTTTTCTCTCCTTTCAGCAACTTGAAGAGAATCTGGAATTGTTTATCTCCTGTCCTGAAGCCAAAAGAGGAAGATTTCTCTACTCTCAAGCTCTCACCATTTCTACCCTTTATACTTGGAGTGCACAATCTCCACCAATGAAGAAATTCTTATGCAAATAGGCTTTCAACTATAGGTTACATTTATATACCTATTTTATCTCTTCTGTAATAGTAGTTGATAATTATATAACTTCAACAAGGGTCAGATGAGGAAAAGCCTGGACTTCTCGACATGTTGCCCAACAAAAATACACATGACCCATCAGAAACTGTTTTACAGGATTGTAGATTTTAAAGCTTACGGGGAACTTAGAGATATTGTATTCCAATCTTCACTGCAGAAACAAGAAAATAAGAGAGAGCAAATAGTCATACAGTTGTAAAGTATCAAAGCCCAGATTTGAACTCAGGATTTTGATTCCAAATATGTTCATTTTAAGACTTTCCAAAAGACCCCAGACTTCAGTCTGATCCCAGGGGGCTGAGATTCCAAGCTCCTATGAACCACTGTTGTGGAGGCAATGGAAACAGCAATACACTCATTTGGGGAATGATTTCTGAGATTTTTAATCATAGATTTGGAATGAAAAGGGACTTTAGAGTTCAAGTTCATTCTCATTTTATTTATTATATTTGAATGTTGTCATACAGTTAGTAAGAGACCGAGTCAGTATTAGAATCCAGGTCTTCCTGATGCTGAGTCCAGCATTCTCTCCAGTAGAAAGGAAAAAGGAAGGAAACCATAATTTATTAAGTAACTATGTTCTATGCACTGTGTAAAGCACTTTGCAAATATCTCATTTGAGCCTCAAAATAAACCTAGGAGATAGATATCATATAATCAAAAAAATCGAGGAAAAGACAGTGGCTAACTGATTTCTTCAGGGTCACAGAGATGGGAAGTTTCTTAGGGTGACTTTGGACTTAGCTCTTCCTGACTCTAATTTAGTGCTCTATTCACTGCAATAACAATTGTGTTATTCTTTTTTTTTTAGTTTTATTTAAATGTTTGTTTGTTTTTAAAAACTATTTTGCAATTTACTTGTTAACATATTAATCATTCAGTATCTAGACTCGTTAACTTTGGGTTTTCTAGTTTCATTCTGGAGTTGGGGTACCCCAGTCATTAGGGGTACACATTGCAAAAATATTCTTCCCAAAACATAAACTAAAGTCTGTGAAGAACTGGTCTTAAAAGCTCTCAACTGCACCAAAACTTTTGGGATACCCAGAATTATCCATTTGCTCTTCCCCACCAAAACCCTGTGAGCTCCATCCTACCATATTTTGCACAGGAGGAAACTGAGACGGGTTAAATGATATACCAAGGATTGATTGTGTAGCTAGAAATTGTCAGAGTTGGAATTTGAGCCCTAGTTTTGTATCTAAGTCAAGCATTTCCCCCTCTAAACTATACTTTCTCTCAAGATTATAAAATCTTTGAGTAAAGAAATCATGGCACTATTGATTGATCTCTAAATTTCTTTCCATCCATTGCATAGTTTGTGTATTTAAGTATCCTGTTTCAATTCCAAATAAGTTTTCCTATAGAAGCATTGTTACTATTAGTAATAGTGAGACTAGTAATACTGATACCTTGTACTTTATTCTAGCTTTTTGATGGTTTTCTGAGCACTTAGTTTTTTCTAACCTGACCTTTACCTCAAAAGGATCTGCTAATGTAGGTAGGACCTTACCCCCTTTTACAAAGGAGGGAAATGAAACTAAGCCACCACCAGTGTTCTCCAATACCCCTAAGGGGATTAGGGGGTATCTAGGTTCTCAGGCTCTCTGTAAAGAGCTCCAGCCCCCACTGATGATATTCCCCTAGGAGTGTTGTGTGTAGTCCCCTGCACCCCAGTTCCATTTAGCCACTGTCAGATTTGCTTCAAAAGGTATAATCACAAATATATAAACTCACAACGTATAGGAGGTATATTCCCTGTTCCCTTCAATCTCTCAGTCTGGGGAGGAAAAGGAAATTAGGTTCAGATAAACAGGTATCTGATCTAGAATTTGGTTCAGATAAATAGATATCAGATCTGGGATCTGGTCCATCCCAAATGGAAAGATTTCAATTTCCATTGTTATGGAGAGAGAAGAGCTGGGAGAGATAGCCAGGGTGTATTTTGGTAATCACTCCTTTGCTTTCTAATCTCCCAGAGGCAAATCTGGCTAGAATAATATCTTTCTTTTACACTTCAAATAGTAGTAGTCCAGGGGTGTGATGATCTCTATTAGGGATTCAGAATAAAAGCCTGCGTTATCACCGGACGGTCGAGAGTCTTTGAAAGTCACCTTTGGGTGGGCATGTTACATGCAGTTAGAGTCTTAGCGTTGGCAGAATCACAGAGATTATCTACTGTTATTTTCTCATTTTATAGATAAAGAAAACTCAGAAGGCAGGAAGGGAGGAGAAACTCACCTAAAGTCACATCAGGGGTAATAGCAGTCAGGATTCAAAGCTAGGTCTTCTGATTGATTATATTATCCTTCCCTCAGAATCTCACAAGTGCAATACTTTGCACTCAGAAAGAAATTAACAAATAATTGTTACTGTTGGAAAGTAGGGGGTGGGCAATAGATAATAGATAATTAAATGGGAGGGGCAGGAGCATAATTTATGTGTAACTAGGATAAGGTGACTAAAGCTTTGTCCCAGGGTGCCAGAGTTTGAAGAGAGCAGCACTTTAAATCCTTTAATACTACCGAAACAACTGAGTTTGGAACCTAATTAGCAAAATAATCAATTAAATTATAAAGCTACCAGATGATGCCTTTCTACCCCCAGCAGCCACATGCCAGGTGAGCTCTGTCACAACCTGACCCTTTTTTAACCACCTCCTCCCACAGTAGTCTCAGGTGCCTTTGCCACTTTTCATTCTCAGTTAAATTGAAGGCACATTTGTGCTATTTACCCCAGGCATCATACTTATTAGCATGAATCTAGGCAATAATATTTGCAGAGATTCAGGGATAGGAATCTGTGTTGTGTAGAAAACAAAGTTAGGTTGGTTGGCCAGAGGCTCCAAAAAGCCTGTAATCGAAGAGCTTGAGGAGAGTTTTGAAAGGTCTGGTAGATGGAGGTTGGGCAGTTAGCAGAAATTTTTTGGAGCTCTCATTAGAAGTCTAGATTCTGAAAATTCAGTGCTGACATAAGAGGTAAGCAGAAGTATTTGCAGGATGGCCATATCTAGAACTTGGAGACTCCTTACAAGATCCTTCAATCCTACAGTGACTGAAGAGAAGGAGTCTCTTCCATTTATTACTGAAAAGCAGAGTTGTAACTAGGGAGGGTGGCCAGAACTTTGCCCAAGATGTCACCAAATTCCAGGGCCTCCTTTTCCCTGTTGATGGTCACCCCTGTGCCTGGAAATCTCTTGCCAGCTCAAACTCCTGTTAAGCTTACAGAACTGGGGATGGGTAAGAAGAGCCTGGGAGAGAACAAGGGAATAGAATCAAAGACTGGTGTAGATCAGTGGAAGAGAAGGAGAAAGGCTACCTTTTCTACCAGAATGATTGCTCCCCCAGAGGAGTTCTCTTAAGGTCTACCTGTGCCTTTTCTACTCTCTTTCCTCTCCCCACTGAACTCAATGCAGGCACCGGAATTTCTAGTTATGGTTCTGTTCAAACAAACAAACAAACAAACAACCCTGGGACTGAGACATCCCTATCTAGCACTGGCTTCTAAGGTCCCACCACCTGTCAAGCAAAACAATATGACTGCTGATCCTATCTCCCACACCATTCAATCTCAGGATGCCCTTTTGGACTCTTGATGTTCATTTGAATGTGATTCCACAAGTCTGAAAATACTGAAGGATAAGGAAGTATTGCTCACATGGATAGAAAAAAATAGCATTTTAAAGTTTTTACTGTGTGTAGAGTAAATAGAAAGGCAAGACAGTCCCTAAACTCTCAAGAAGGCCACATTCTAACCAAGGGAGACAACATATACAAGAGGCCCAGTGATCCTTAACAAGGAATATGACATTATATGTTATTACATAATAATATATTTAATACAAAATAAATATATGTAATACTGTTTTCATTGATAAAACCATTTCCATCTCTAATGTGGAGCCATTTGACAATACGAAAGACTTAAATAACCTGGCTGTAGGCACCGAAAAATAAAAGAAGTACTTATCAGCCCTGAGATATTCAGAAAACTTGGGTTAATTAAGAAGAAGAGGCAGGAAAAGAACATGACACACATCCATGCAACATGTAAATGCCCACAAAGTGTCTTTTTCAATCATTAACTACTTATTAAGTGCCTACTGCATGCCAGGAACCATACTGGGCATTGAAAATAAAGGGACACGGAACAGCTAGATGGCACAGTGGACAGAACACCACCCCTGAAGTCAGGAAGACCTGGGTTCAAATCTGGTCTCAGACATTTAACATTCCCTTAGCTGTGTGACCATGGGCAAGTCATTTAACCCCAATTGCCTTAGCAAAAAATAAAAAAATAAAAATAAAGGGACAAAGGTGACAGAGACCGTGAATTGAAGAAGATCCATTACAAAGATAGGCACATCTAGGACATGTGACCTTGAGGGGGACATCTCCCCCCCCCCAGCCTGACAGCTGGCCCCTTTTCCAGTGCCCTACATATGCCAGAGAAACTTCCATGAATTCCTTCTATCATGCTGACAACCCCGTATCACATGTCCCCCTAGCCATCGGCCGCCGAGGCTGTGATCCTGGGACAGCTGAAAGCTAGGGCCACCTCTCCTGCTGCCTCCCTTCCCCCTGAGAATAATTCAAACAAGAAGCTATTTATGAATCGTCCCCCTAGCCTGCTGAGTCCCTCAGCTGAAATTGCTCTCCCTGCATTCCTTGAGGGTTTTAATAACCAGCTGGTGGAGGCACAAATCCATTCCTATCAATCTAATAAGAATCAGGCTAAGGTGAAAACACCTTTCAAGACTTTTCTCTCCTCCCCCCATCTCAGCTGGATTTTCATTCCAGAGGAAAGAAAAATTAATCGTGTTTGGTTTTGCTGCCTGGATGCAGCCTAATGATTTAGGCTTGCCAAGAGGAAGAGAGGGGCAAAAGCCCCACAAACCAAACCAAAAGTGCAAACCCAGCAAAGTGCATTGTTCTTGCCCCAGCTGTAAAGGGATTTCGGATGGTTCCCTTTTACCTCACTCATTCAAACTTGCTGAATTTTTCTAAGCTGTTAATATCTCAAATAGTTAAGCCTTAGTGGGTGTCTCTAGATATGGTCCAATTGGATATACTGTTCCCAATTCTGATCTCTTTCAATTCCTTCTTTTCAGATCATTTTTAATTAACTCAATTTCATACAGCACTGGGCTTATGAGGTCAGGTTTAGGGTTTGACTCCCATTTGGGGCAACTATTCCCACCCATAGGCTATACCTCAGGCAACAATCCAACAGATCTGTGCTATGGGTCACAAAGGAATTGGGTCAGAAGGGAATTCTCCTAATGGGCAAAACAACTTAAAGTGCCTATAATCGTTGTGGATGAGGAGCTTCATTTTCACATGGGAAGAAAAATACCTCTTTCTCATTTTCTTCTGCCCTGGTAGGGGTTTGTTTTGTCCACTGTCTCCACATCTTCCCATCCATTAACTTTGTGTTTAACTCTTAATTGTCCATATGGAGCTTTCCTTTCCCTAATCTTGGGTCCAACATGGTAAGATTCAATTGGACCTTTGATCTCATCAGGTTGTGATGATAATTTCCTCAATCAGTATAGCTGACAAAATATGTATATTCTCTTCTCTAGTACAATGCTTGCTGACATCTTTCTTTATTCTGCATAGAGTATCCACCCAATGTAGTCAATATAATAAACTTTCTCTAAGTCTCTTGAATATCTTGAGGATAACAGTCTTGCATGACAGCTATCCTGTTATTTCTCCCTCTTGTTATATAATCTATACCTCCTCTTCAATCATACACATCCTAGGTCATGGGTTCTTAACCTGAAGACCATGACCCAACAAAGAGTCCATGGATAGATTTCAGAGGGTCCATGAACTTAGATGAGAAAAATATATCTTTATTTTCACGAAACTTTGATTTCCTTTGTAATCATAAGTCTTTTATTCATTTAAAAACATGATTCTGAGAAGGGATCCCTCATTTGATTGTTACAGTGGACCATGACCCAACAAAAAGATTAGGAATTTCTGGCCTAGATAATTAATAAATAAATAACAACTTCTCATGTGTAAAATGCTGTACTCCACTTAAGCCCTCCCTATGCCTTTTTCATTGACTTTTTGGTCACATAGAATGGTTTTTCTGAGACCATAGTATTTCATGATTTTCAAATTTGGCAAATATTTGTGGAGTTCCTACGTGATAAAATGGATAGTGCCTGCCCTGAATTGAGAAGACTCATCTTCC
The DNA here is from genome assembly GCA_023553655.1 of Myrmecobius fasciatus. Lineage (NCBI taxonomy): Eukaryota > Metazoa > Chordata > Mammalia > Dasyuromorphia > Myrmecobiidae > Myrmecobius > Myrmecobius fasciatus. Next base: position 4,159 of record JAJPUD010021007.1, on the reverse strand, counting down.
CAAGTTAAAATCATGTCCCAGATGCTTGCTAGCTGTGTGACTCTGAGCTAATCATTTAACCCTGTTTGCCTCAGTTTTCTCATTTGTAAAATGAACTGGAGAAGGAAACAGCAAACCACAAGTATCTTTGCCAAGAAAACACCATATGGAGTCATGCAGAGTTGAACATGACTGAAAATGCCTGAATGACACCATGATAAAATATGCTAGGTCCTGGAAATTTGAAGCCAAAAATTGTAACAGTCTCTACCTTCAAAAATTTTACATTCTATTGAAAGATGATGGCCATATTATATATTTAGGGGAAAATTTTAAACTGAAACTATGATTTCATCATCAAAGGGAACTTCTGGTGTGAAACTTCTTCTACCAAAGCATTTCAACCCCTCTCTCCTCTAATATGTCTTAGAAAAATTTGCCTGGGACATGAAGAGGTTAAATGATTTGCCCAGACTCACATAGCTAATTTATATCATACAGGACTTGAACTAGGTCTTTCTGACTCTAAGGTTAATTCTAAATCCACTTTGATATACTGCCTCTCATCTGGAAGAATGCGGGTATTTTAAAAGATGAATTGTTGGTATAATATGCAACTTGGGATCATTGAAAGCACTGTGATGTTATAGCTTTATTCTTCTTTCTCATTTATCCCATGGTGACCAAAAAAATGATTAAGTATGGTACTTCAACTGGGGAATAAGAGAACTTCTTGATAAATTTATAGAGGAAGGGAGTAGGGAAGAAGTAGTTGGTAGGTTTATGGAGGAATGAAGTGGGGAGTTGGCAACTTTAAGGTTGCCACATTGTAAAAAGGAACAAATTCCCATAAAAATCCTACTAATCATAGTTATCATCATTGTAGGGACAGTAGGAATTAATAATCTAAACTCTGAACAGGAATTTCTTTTCAAAAGCCTAGTTAAGCAGTCAATTAGCCTCTGTCTAAAGGGAGACCTCTCAAACCATCTCCTTGATTTGATACCTCCAGTGGTTGGGAATATTTTTCTTACCAAGTCTGCCTATTTATACTTATTAATAATAGGTTTGCCCTCTGAAACAGATGTAAAACATATGTAATCCCTCTTTTACATAACAGCTCTTCAAATATTTGAAGATAGTTCTCTTCTCAATGATGATGATGGTACTAATGGTGGTAAATATAATAATAGCATGGTGAAAATAGAAAATTAAATTCCTTAATTTCAGATTTTTAAGGTCTAGACATACTTGGAAACTGCAGATCTCAAAGGGAAGTCAGATCTCCAACATGTCTCTGATTTCCAGACTACAAATATTGAGTGATTGGTATGTGTAAGGCTTAGTACAGGTCACAAAGGATACAAAGATGAAAAATGACACAATCTTAGTCCTCAAATGACAGGATCAAATGGTGAGGGTTGAGTGGGAATAAGGAGAGAAGTCTTTTATAGATATTTCCACTCTTCCCTTTCTGAACTTAGAAATTCTAGAAAACCTCCAAGTTTGTTCACAACAGTTCCCCATTGCAGGGCAGGAGGGATGGGGAATGTGGCAGGGTAGAGGCAGGATATGGTAAGGCTCATGAGGCCATTTCTAAGTAGGGGTCAAATTCATGCTCAACCAAAATTTACTTTATATATTTATCCTAAGATGGATGTGTCCAGGCTTGGAATAATCCTCTTGTTGGTGGTCATCTTCTCCAAGAGTCCTGGAATAGTTATCTTTGCTGTGAGAAAGCTTTGAACAAAAGAATTTATCATCTTTGGACAAAACTAAAAAGGTCACCTGCAAGACTTGTCATGTCCATCTCAGGATGGTTACTCATTCACCTAAGATCAGGAAAGAACAAACACAAAAGAGGCAGTCCCAAACCCAAGAAGTATATTTTAGATGCTATGTACTTACTTGTTACAGTAAGATGTAGAAGATAGAGCAAGATGCCCATTTTCCATTCCTTATGGGAAGTGGCTTGAATCAAAAGCCTAACTTTTTTTTTTTTTTTTTGCATAGCATCCTTTGTTACCTCTTCTTTCTCTCAGTACAGATTATCCAAAAGTTGGTTGATTTTTATTTACACACTTAAAACAGAATCAGCCACACAAACTTCTCCATCTAGACTTTTCTCCTCTCATTGCATCCTTTTATTTGTCATCCTGGTGCAATGCTGCCCATGTCCACCAGTTGCAAGTTTCTGCCGCTAAGGAATCACAGTTTTGCCAGCAAATGCTTTTTGGATTACAAGGATAGTCAATAGCCAAGGCAGCTCAGCAGGGAGTGCTCAAAGCAGATCCTAGTGTATTACTAGGTCTTTTGTTTTCTCAGGATTTTAGCTTGTAAAAGGTAGTTTCACAGGAAAATCCCTGTGCCAAGTGCTGTCTGTTTCTAGTTCCATGAGTTGAGGCAAAGATATTTTCATTGGCTATGGCAAATTCCTTCAAGCTGAAAGCTGCTAAGGCTGAGTAAAAGTTAAAGTGAAATTCAGGCAATTCATCCATCCCAGGAGCTTTTCATACTGAGAACTCTCTAGTGTGACAAAGATCATTGGTTTTGCACAAAATAATCAGAATACAAATAAAGTTTCTTCCCACAAAGCTCAACTTCTTTCAGAGTTGCTTCATTTCCAGGTAATAATAACCCCAAGTATTTATACTGACTTCAAAGAAATCCAAACATTAGAGAAGTGTTATTTCTCTAGCTATCTCAACCTGATTAAAGATGAAGCAATTGTTTCTTGAGTACTAAAACCTCTCCTAATAGATGACAGAACTCCTACCTACTCATATCAGTTCAACAAGCATTTATTATATGTTAACTGTTGTTAGGCAGACCAATATGCTAGGTCAGGTAGTACTTTTGATATTTATTATTATTTTGATATTGATATTAAGATTTGATAATTATTGATATATATTATTATTATATGTATATATGCCAAGTACTGTGTTAAGAAATGGAGTTACAAAAAAAAGCAAAAGACAGTGCTTGACTTAAAGGAGCTCACAATCCAAGAAGGGAAATGGTAAGTAAATAAAAGTGTACAAACAAGCTATATACAGCACAAAATGAAAATAACATGGAAGTAATTATTTGTTATTATTATATGGAAGATAATTATAATTAAGATGGGTTGAGAAAGATTTTCTGGAGAGCATAGGATGCCTGAAAAAAAGCCAGGAAAGCTAATAATCAGAGATAAGGAAGAAGAATATTCTAAGTATTTTAGTATACTAAAAGTAGTATTCTGAGAGAGAGTCAAAGAAAATGCCCGGAGGCAAGAGATGGAGTATCTTGCTCCTGATATTAGCTATCAGAGGATTGAAGAGTATATGGAGAAGAAAAAGGTGTAAGAAGTCCTGAAAGATAGGGGAAGATGGGGGAGGATATCAAACTCTCTGAATGGCAAACAGGAGATTTTGTTTCTAGATTTGTTTCTAGAGGTGATAGTCTATTGAATAGGGAAATAACACGATAGGACCTATGCTTTAGGAAAATTACTTTGGTGACTGAATGAAGGAAGAGTAGATTGCAATGGGGAAAGATGAGGCAAGCAGATTCACCAGCAGGCTACTGTAAAAAGTCATAGAGAAGATACAGCTTCAAAAAAGCATAGTCCCTGGAGTTAGAAGGACCTGAGTTCAAATTTGACCTCAGACTCTTATTAGCTGTGGGACCTTGGCAAGTCACTTAACTCTGATTGCCTTGTCAAAAAAAAGGAAACGAAGAAGAAGAAGAAGAAGAAGAAAGCAAGAAAAGAAAAAGCATAATTTCTGATCTCACGAAACTTAGTCTAGTCAGAAGTACCTAGACACTGTACTGTAATGCACAATAATACACAAAGTCAACAGGGCTATGCCATGGACCGAGCTCAGTTATTCCTCCTAGTTCTGATATGTAGGAGTCTGCTTTAGAGCTAAGTGCTTACACTTTGAAATGACCAAGATTACCAATATTCTTCCTTACTGATTGTGGACCAGAAGAGATAATGACTCAGAAATGAGCAGAACCAGGAGATCATTATATACGGCAACAACAATACTATATGAGGATCAGTTCTAATGGACATCACTCTCTTCAACAATGAAATGTTTCAAACCACTTCCAATTGTTCACTGAAGAAAGCCATATACACCCAGAGAGAGGGATGTGAAATGTGGACCACAACATAACATTTTCATGT
>JAJPUD010021006.1:0-23746 GCA_023553655.1 Myrmecobius fasciatus | reverse complement strand
CTATTTCTTTTTGCATCTCTCTTAATTTCTCCCCTAGGGATTTGGATGCTATTGCACTTGGTGCGTATATATTTAGTATTGATATTGCTACATTATCTATGGTCCGCTGTTTATCTCTCTGTCCGAGTTAGACAAACCTGATATGAAGTTCTTCAGAAAGCAGTGTCCAAATATTTCTGTATTCGTTGACTTGAAGATCAGTTCAGAGGCTTATTTTATTCTTGGTTTGAGAGAAGATCTGAGGAAGACAAAGAGAGTCACGTTTTCACTCTGCCATCTTGGCTCCGCCCTGGGCAATTCTCTTAATCTGTTTGTAATCACTGGAGAAGAAAATAGCAAGCCACTCCAGTATCTTTGCAAAAAAACAAACAAACAAACAAACAAAACCCATGGGCAAGTGTAGTACATGGGGTCACAAAGAATCAGACATGATTAAACTAAACAACAACAAATCAGAAGGCTCAGCAGCATAATTTTCTCCAATTTCATTAATATATAATAGGAGCAATTTCCCAAGCATCACCACTACTACCACCACCTCAAAGTTGGCCATTTTTTCATTAAAAATATAGAAATTCCCTTTCCCCCAAAACAGTGAAAAAAAACCCACAACCAAAAAACATGCAAATAGTGTGCTTTGGCACAGAGCACTGGCTGGAACTCCAAAGCAGTAAAGAAGAAACACGCACACAAAAATATAGAGAGAAATTAACAGGGCAGAGCCAAAATAGAAAAAAAAAAGGCAAAGACTCACATGAGCTCTCCCAAATTTACTTTCCAAGCAACTTTAAATTGTATCTCAAAATGAATTCCGCCATAGCAGAACCAACAAAAATATGGGGTAAAACAGCCCAGCCCAAAACAGCTTATAAAGTTGGCAGGAAAGGTGTGTTTCATTAGCATGAGAGGAGAACACAGAGTAGTGGGAGCTACTAAATCAGTCGTTACAGTTTCTAAAGTTCTCAGCCCACAGATGCTAAGAGACAACAAGGATATTGTAACAATCCTTTTGTTGGTACTGAGTTCAGTACTCTATTAAATTGCACATACAAAGGACCAGATCATGGTCCTAGGTCACAGTCCTAGGGCAAAGGGGAATACTAACACACCAGAGATTACAGGGAAAAAAAGCCCTTCACACAATTCCAAGTTGAAAAAGAGTATTTGTGGTCACTCATAGACCACAGCACAAGACAGTAGAGTAGTAAACACACCTCTCCTTAGAGCATACCATCTTGGAAGAAACAAAAATTTAGACACCCCCTACCCTGAACTAACTCTGAAAACAGTTGCACAAAAAATCTCAAACTTGGAATTGTGACCCCTCTACCTTGGAAAAAGAGCTCAACTTTAACATAAAATTTAAAGTCATGAAATAGGTTGGAAAAGTAAAACAACAACAACAACAACAACAACAACAACAACAAACCTAACCATAGAAAGTTACTATGGTGGCAGGGAAGATGAAAACATACTTTCAGAAGACAGCAAAGTCAGAAATCCTATATCCAAAACCTCAAAGAAAAATGTTAATTAGTCTCAGTCCCCAAAAGAATTCCTGGAAGAGCTCAAAAAAATTTTTTTTAAATCACGAAGGTAGAAAAAAGTTGCAGAAAAAAAAATGACAGTAATGCAAGAAAATTGTGAGAAAAAAAAAGGATCGACAATTTGTTAAAGGAGACACAAAAATATACTGAAGAAGAAAACACTTTAAAAAATAATAAATCAAATAGTAAAAGAGACATAAAAATCCATTGTTAAGGAAAGAACTCCTTAAAAAACAGAATTGGCCACATGGCAAACCATGTGCAAAAATTCATTGAAGAAAAGTTCCTTTAAAAAAATTGGCCAAATGAAAAAGGAGATATAAAAGTTCACTGAAGAAAATAATTCCTTAAAAATCAAATGGGAGCTAATGACTCCATGAGACATTAAGAAGCAATAAAACAAAATCAAAATAATGAAAAAAGGGGAAGAATGTGAAATATCTAATTGGAAAAACAACTGAACTAGACCATAGATCTGAGAGAGATTATTTTAAAATTATTGGGACTACCTGAAATCCATGATTAAAAAAAAGCTTAGACATCATCATTCAAAAAATTATCAAGGAAAACTATCCTGATATTCTAGAATGAGTGGTGAAAGTAGAAATTGAGAGAATCCACCAATCATCTCCTGAAAGAAACCCCAAAATGAAAATCTCCAGGAATATTATAGCTAAATTCCAAAACTACCAGGTCAAGGAGAAAATATTGCAAGCAGCCAGAAAGAAATAATTCTGATATCATGGAGCCATCGTCAGGATAAAACAAGATTTTACATGTTCCATATTAAAGAATCAGAGGGTTTGAAATATGACATTCCAGAGGACAAAAAACATAGGATTACAACTAAGAATCACCCACCCAGAAAAAATGAGTATAATCATTCTGGGGAAAAAAGATTCAATGAAATAGAGGATTTTCAAGTGTTCTTAATGAAAAGACCATCTTTGATGGGACTGAGATCAATTAACATTTTTCTTTGAGGCTTTGGATATAGGATTCCTGACTTTGCTGTCTTCTTCTGAAAGTATGTTTTTATCTTCCTGTCATCATAATAACTTTCTATGGTTAGGTCCTTTTTTTGTTGTTTTTTCATCTGACTTTCAAATACAAGACTTAAAAGAAGCATAAAAATGTAAAAAGAAAAGAGAAATCATAAGGAATTCAATAAGGTTAAACCGTTTACATTTCTACATGGGAGACTTGTAACTCAAGAGCTTTCTCATTATTAGGTCAATCAGGAGTATGTATAGACAGAGGGCATGAGTGTGAGTTGAGTATTATGGGATGATGTCTTAAAAATTAATTTAAGAAGAAAAAGGAATGTACTGAGAAGAGAAAGAGAGCTCAAATACAGTAAATTATCTCATAAAAAAGGAACAAAAGAACTTTTACAATAGAAGGAAAGATGGAAAGGGAGACACTTAAACCTCATTCTCATCAGAACTGGCTGAAAGAAGCAATTACATACACCCTCAGCTAGATCCAGAAATCTATTTATCCCCACAGTAAAGTATGTAGGAAAGGGGAAAAAGAAAGGAGCTGCTGAGAGGAGATGTATATGGGGGAAGTAGTGGCCAGAAGCTAAACACTTTTGAGGATGCACAGAGTGAGAAAAGAGAGAAAATATGATAAACAGGAAGTGAAATAGGATGGAGGGAAATACATAATAATCATAAGTGAAAAAATTTGCATCAAGTATCTCTGATAAAAGTGTCATAGAGAGCTGAGTCAAATTTATAAAAATAAGAATCATTCTTAATTGATAAATGGTCAAAAATATTAGTAGTTTTCAAATGAAGAAATCAAAACTATAGTTATAAAAAATGTTCTAAAATCACTATTGATTCAAGAAATAAAAATTAAAATAATTATCACCCTACACCTATTAGATTGGCTAACATGAGAGAAAATGAAATTGACAAAGATTGGAGAAGATATGGGAAAATTTAGTCCCTAAAATGCATTGCTAATGGAATTGTGAACTGATTCAACCATTCTGAAGAGCAATCTGAAACTATGCCTAAAGGATTATTAAACCATTTATGCCCTTTGATCCAGCAATACTACACGCAGGTCTATATCCCAAAAACATTAAAAACAAAAAGGAAAAGGATGCAAAGGTACAAAAATATTTATAGCAGCTCTTTTTTTTGTGATTGCAAAGAATAGAGGAAACGCTCATCAATTGGGAATGGTCAAACAAGCTATGGATATGATTGTAATGAAATACTACTTGTAATATAAGAAATGAAGAGCTGGATGCTCTCAAAATAATCTGGAAAGACTTCCATGAACTGATGCAAATGAAATGGAAAGAACCAGAAGAACACTGTACATGACAAGTGTATGGTGATCGTATGGTAATCAATTGTGAATGACATAGCTATTCCCAGTAGTCCAATGACTCAAGATAATTCTGAAAGACTTATGATGAAAAATGCTATCCATCTCAAGAGAAAGAACTGATGGAGTTATTTAACTTTGTTTTTCTTCGTTTTTTTTTTTGCTTTTTTTAATCTTCATTTTATTTTGCAACATGACTAATATGGAAATGTTTTGCATGACTGCACGTGTATGAACTATGCCATATTGTTTGCCTTCTCAATTAGGGAGAGGGAAAAAGGAAGGGAAAAATTTGGAATTCAAAATTTTTAATATAAATGTTAAAATTGTTTTTACATATAATTGAGAAAATAAAAATAAAAATATTTTTAAGATTATTGAAAGTGGTTCAAAGTTTTAGGGTTTCATGCTTAGGTATATAAAAAATGCAATATGAGAGACTGGTGTTTTCCTCATCAAGACTCTGACTACAAACTAGACTATATCCTGGATGACCATTCATCTCTTCATGTTCTAAAAGTTCTTCCCTTGCTATGACTAAGTAAATCTTTGTTTAATTGTCAGACTACTAGTATCTTAAGCTATTACAATTTTGGATCTAGAATATTATGGCCTGCATAGCAATCAAATTCCCAAGAAATTTTTTTACAGATCTAGAAAAAATAGTAGCAAAGTTCATTTGGAAGAACAGAAGGTCAAGAATTTCAAGGGAATTAATGAAAAAAAAGGCTGATGAAGGTGGCCTTGCTGTACCAGATCTAAAACTATATTATAAAGCAGCAGTCAACAAAACCATTTGGTACTGGCTAAGAAATAGAGTAGTCGATCAGTGGAATAAGACAGGATCACAGGACAAACTAGGCAATAACTATAGCAATGTAATATTTGACAAACCCAAATACCCCAGCTTTGGGGAAAAGTACTCACTATTCGACAAAAACTTCTGGGAAAATTGGAAACTAGTATGGAAGAAATTAGGGCTTGACCCACACCTAATACCATATACCAAGATAAGATCTAAATGGGTTCATGATTTAGACATAAAGAGTGATATTATAAGCAAATTAGAGGAACATAGGATAGTTTACTTCTCAGACCTGTGGAGAAGGAAGGAATTTGTGTCCAAAGGAGAACTGGAACTCTTAATTGAACACCAGATAGATAATTTTGACTATATTAAGTTAAAAAGTTTTTGTACAAACAAAACTAATGCAGACAGTATTAGGAGGGAAGCAATAAATTGGGAAATCATCTTTACATTTAAGGGTTCTGATAAAGGCCTCATTTCTAAAATATATAGAGAATTGTCTCATATTTATAAGAATTCAAGCCATTCTCCAATCGATAGTCAAAGGATATGAAGGCAATTTTCACATGAAATTAAAACTATTTCTAGTCATATGAAAAGCTGCTCCAAATCACTATTGATCAGAGAAATGCAAATTAAGACAACTCTGAGATACCACTAAACACCTGTCAGATTGGCTAAGATGACAGGAAAAGATAATGACAAATGTTGGAGGGGATGTGGGAAAATTAGGACACTAATACATTGTTAGTGGAATTGTGAACGGATCCAACCATTCTGGAGAGCAATTTGGAACCATGCTCAAAAAATTATCAAACTGTGCATACCCTTTGACCCAGCAGTGTTTCTATTGGGCTTATATCCCAAAGAGATCTGAGAGGAAGGAAAGGGATCCACATGTGCAAAAATGTTTGTGGCAGCCCTTTTTGTAGAGGCAAGAAACTGGAAACTGAATGGATGCTCAACAATTGGAGAATGGCTGAATAAATTATGGTATATGAATGTCATGGAATATTATTGTTCTATAAGAAACAACCAGCAGGATGATTTCAGAGAGGCCTGGATAGACTTGCATGAACTGATGCTGAGTGAAATGAGCAGAACCAGGAGATCATTATACACAGCAACAAGACTATATGATAATCAATTCTGAAGATGTGGCTCTCTTCAACAATGAAGAAAGCCATATACACCCAGAAAGAGGGATATGAAATGTGGACCACAACATAACATTTTCATGCTCTCTATTGATATTTGCTTGCATTATGTTTCCCTTCTCAGATTTTTTTTTCTTGTAGATCCAATTTTTCTTGCACAACAAGATAACTGTAAATATATATATATATATATACACATATTTGATTTGTCAAGTATTTTAACATAATTGACATGTAGTAGACTTCCTGCCATTTAGGGGAAGGGGTAGGGGCTGGGGGGGAAAATTTGTAATAGAAAGCTTTGCAAGGGTCAATGCTGAAAAATTGCCCATACATGTGTTTTGCAAATAAAAAAATTTAATTAAAAAATTAAAAAATAATAAAATAAAATAAAATATTATTGCCTGGCCTAAATCAGGCCCATGATATCTTGTTAGCGGAAGAGGAGGTAGATGGTGGGAATAATTAGTTTTGGTTGTGAAGGCATGGGTATTGATAGAGTTAAGGGATTCTGGAGCAGCAGAAGTTATATTTGAAACAATTAGCACTGAATCAAAACTGGGGAAAGAGGAAAATCAAATTAGATCAGGGGTTATGACAAGAAACAATGTTGTGGGATGAAGAGTTTGAAAAATACAGTGAGGAAGAATAGGTTTAGGAAGGACATGGTTTGAGTAATAGAAGGCTATAAAAAGGAATTTTTATCATAGTAGTGGAATACCTCTAGGTAACTGTTAGAACAAGGTTCTGATCTTCCATTCTTGTACATACCTGTAGAGGAATGAAAGTTAGGCCCTTATAGTTGAAAAACTGAGTTTCATGGCTAGGACATCAACATATATAAAATCCCTTAGTATATGGGCATATATTGGGTAGAGAAGATTGTGAAGCAGGTAAACTAAATTTGAAATTAAAAGAAAAATGTCAAAGGGAATGATAGATATGACTACCTTGATTGAGTAATAGATTTTAATAGAATGAACCTGCATGAAGGTAAAGGAAGAGTCCAGAATTTGGACAAAAGGATACTTGGTATCCCACTTCAAGGACAGTATTTTATTAGAGGGCATGAGAAAAAAGAGAAAAGTCAGTTTTGTAAAGAAGGGCTAGGTAAGTAGTGTCATATGAAAGAAGTCAGATCTCTGTGATTGTGAGTAAACTTTAGAAGATAGAAAGAGACCTAAAAGGAAAGTTTATTTGTTAACTATGGATCAGGAGTTCCAGAACATAGTATGAGGAGAGGGCTGAAGTCCTACATTGGAGAGGCAGGATTAAAGTGAATGAGGATGAGAGTATGGAACTAAGAGTTAAGAAGGAAAATAACTTACATTTTGGCAAAAGATTATTTACTTATTATAGATTTGAAAATAAATATATAAATACATTTATATACATTTATGTACACATTGTCCCTCTTAATAGAATGCCAACTTCTCGATGGAAGAAATTTATTGCTTCATTTTTGTCTCTATTTCTAACACCTACTATATCTGACATCTCATCATTCTATATGATCACATCAGCCTTGATACTTATACCTACGACTATCCTCTGCCCATGAGGCCCCTCTAATTCGAGGATGAAGTAAAGAATTCCTCCAAGAAACCTTATTTAAGAAGGGTCAACTATTTTTTCATTTCATACCCAACTGTACTCCTTTGGATTTTTCCATCACACCCCAAAGTTGGGTACCTTCCTCTTTCTCCTTTCCCTCAACACCCAGTTTTCAGCTTATTTTTGAGTATTCTTTTTCCTCTGTGGATTATAAGCTCTTTGGGAGCAAGAACTATGTTTCTTTTTTGATTTGTGTATCTCCAGCACTTAACACTGTACCTAAAACATAATCAGGTACTTATTAAATGTTTCTTGACTAATGTGGCAGGTATTTAATAAATGTTTATTTATTGAATCAACTTGAACTCTGGGCTTGAAATTCTCCACTATAATGGTAAACATCCTGGGTAAGCATGTGTCTTCCTATTTCATGACTCCCCTGATGTTAATAAGAGAACAAGGCTTACTTTGTTATTTTTCAAAAAATCTTATCTAATACTGACATGTGTATGATCTCTAATTCTAAATCTTTTCCTATATACTATATTGATTAGTATAGGAAATAACACAAGCAAAATATTATCTATTACCTTTCCTACTTATCAAGCATGAAACTAGAAACTCTGTGGAATATATTTGTTTATTTTGGGTCTAAGTCTCCAGTGGCAAAGAAAAGGACAGAAATACATTTTCTAGAATTATGCAGGATGGTTAAATTAAGTGGTATGCCTAAATCTCCCTTTAGCACTATGAACTATCTGAGGCTGGACTCTATCTTCTTGACTTCTAAAATGCTCATCTTTCATGTATGTATCAAGAAATATCACTAAAGCTTTCTACTCCCTCCCTACTTTACTTCTTTACACAGGGTAGTTATTCAAAGAGTTTTCAGATGTATTTACTAAAAGGTATATCTCACCATAGAAGGTTTGAGCATGCCCATTTGTTAATCCATTCACAATTCCTTAGAGATAATTTTTTCATTTGGCCTGATTGTAAATGGAGTTATTCATTTGTGATGACCCTGCTGTTCATTTTTCATTTTAGAAGAAAACCAATGATTTTCATATGAACTAGATTTAAGTGCATCATAGTTGCACAAAATCATCAGCCTCACTCTTCTGTAATAATCTAAGTCCAATAACAATATAAAAGTAAAGGCAAGGATCAATGGTCCAGGATGGAAAACCTTGATGCCTTTAATATCTAACCAAGTACTTGCTTTAACCGATTTCAGGGCCATTGGAATTAAGTGTTCTCTTCTGTCCATGGGGCAGGGGAAGACTTCCCCTGTTTGAGACAGGCATTCCCCCACACACCAGATGATTTTGAGGCTTGCTAATTACCTTCAGTCTGATTTAACTCATTTGCCAAAGTGATATTACCAAGATGTGGCTACTACACATGCTCGAGCTTTTTGGAGCCACAGGTGAGAGGTGGGTAATAGGTGGACACCAAAGGTAGAGTGTAGCCCTGAAAAGGGTTAGCCAAGCCCTCAACAGAACTATGGCAACCCTTCTTTAAACTAACTAGAGGTAGCTAAGTAAAGTTCTGATACCAAAGTCCTGAGAATCACTGAAGTAGAGTAGGACTCAGCATGATGGGCAGCCGCAACTTGGGGTTGAGGTGCAACCTTAAACTTATTTCAAAAGGAGTCCTAAGTCACAGAGTAGTGAATTAAGCCTACAGGTTTATTTTGATACATTAGGAAGGAAAGTAGGTCTCACTGGAAAGGGAAAATAATTTTATCCTTTAGGACTACTATGCCCACTTTGTGCTTTCTGCCATTGTCTGTTTAGTGAAATAAAGGCAAATAAGTGGCACAGTGGATAAAGTGCTAGGCCTGCAGACAAGAAGATATGAGTTGAAATCTGACTTCAAATATTTATTAGCTATGTATCCCTGTGCAAGTCACTTAATCTCTGTCTGCCTCAGTTTCCTTAACTATTTAGTTAGGATCATGTAGCACCTATTATGAGGAGCAAATGAGTTAATATTTTAAAGTGCTTACAGTGTTAGCCCATAGTGTGCTTAATAAATACTTATTTTTTCAACTTCCATGCTCATTATACACTGTGATCTTTCATGTTTGCACAGAAAGCAGGAAACCTCTTACTCATAACTGTGAAAAATCTAATGAAGTTTTAAGATTTTCAAAGGATAGTCTGTGTGGTGGCAAAATAAGTCAAAAGAGATTATGACAGAGGAAGAGAAGTTCAATATGATTACATCTAAATTTACGTATATTGAGATTTTAGAGCCTATGGCACTATATTATATTGCAGCTTTAAAGCTCAACCTTATTGTTTCTAGATACAATTTCTATTCACTATTTCAATAACTGATGATATTTTTTGTAGGTACAGAAAAAAAACTGGCAAAAATAACATAAGGCAGAAAGTAGAATAGGACAAATCTGATGTTTTTATCTATTTATCTAGATGCACTGTTAATCCTTAGATATACCCCAAGGAATTTTTCCTTTGATGAAAAATTCACAAAGTCCAAGCAATCTCCTATAATTTTCCTCCTTGCTTTAATTTTTGTCACACAAGGCTGAACCATATGTTTTAATGTTGATATTGGTAAGCAGTACAAAGCAGCCCCCCAAAAGCACATTAATATTTAAAAGTAAAGCTTATCTCTCAATAAGGCTCTGTGTTTACTAAATCCCTGAAAAATGTAAAGAATGCTTATGTCAGACAATCCGGTTGCCCTATGAGCCAATCATTTAGCAAAAGGCTGTTTTTGTACAGATTAAAAAGGTTGAATGAAAATATACCCCAGTTTCTATAATGGAAATAATGTCATTAAAGAGATTTCTACTTATATAGAGGAGGAAAGGGAATAGCAAAAATTTTCAACTAAGAAACCCAGAATAAAATCCTATTCCAAGTAGAAAATAAAAACATAAGTCATTGCCTCTTTATTGTTCCCTCTTTATAATCATGAATTCATTTGTGGCAAGATCATTAACCATTTACTTTTTCCAATAGGTTTCACTTACTAAATTACTCAATCTGTACTCAGTATATATGAAATCACTCCAGGCTACAAAACTTAAAGAATGTTACAAACGTTTTCAATCTTGCTCCAAAACCACACAGTCTGATGGAAACTTTGAAATGAAAAGTCTGGCACTCACAAGTCTGCTTGTTTTATAATTATAATTCATGATGACAGAAATTAAAAAGGTAGCTTGATATCAAACACTTTGTAAGATACTCCAAAAAAAAAAAAAAAGGTTTATGCTGAGAAACAGTATGTTGTCTGATGTGAGAAATAAGGCATACAGTAAGAATTACCCTTAGGCTATATCTCTTTAAAAAACACATTTTGAATGATAGGTTTTATATATATATATGTGTATGTGTGTGTATATAGGTTATATACATATAAGCATATATGTATATAAGGATATATAAGCATATATATAAGCATATATACAAATATATGCTTATTAAAACAAAGGCATTTATCATTTTTCACACTAGATACTCAATACTACACCTTGTAGACAGAAAGAGATAGCATTTGAGAACAGAACCATTTCCCAAACCAGGAGTAGGAAATTCTATTCCATTTAAAAAAAATTAGAAATAATTATAAGTAGCTAAAAGATAAAGTTATTAAAACTATGCAATTAGAAGAGGTTTTTCTAAAGGCTAATTAAAGTGACATCAATGGTAGCAGATCTCTTTAACTTTTTATATCAACATTGTGATTTTGGCTATAGTAGTTATAGTAGTAGTTTCTCTGTAGTTATGAGAAAGGTGAATTTTTTAAGTGAATTTAATTTTTTAATTGTCATTAATACAGTAGATCTGAATTGGCCAAAAACATCTGCAGCCAAAAAGAACAATTAACTATGAAATTAATTATAATAGTTTACTCACATTTATATAATATCCTAAAGTTTGTAAGGTATGCTATAAACATTACCTTATTTGACCACTACACTAATCTAGTGTGGTAAGATTTGTTGATATACCTACTTTACCAAAGAGGAAATCAATGCTAAATTGACCAAGTTACATAGATAATAAGTGTCTAAGTCATGATTTGAACCTGTCTGACTACAGATTTAGCATCTACTACATCATATGACCTCTCAAATACAAATCTATGAAATGTCAGTCCTAATATATGAAGCCTATTTGATAACACAGTCAACATATGTATATGGATATGTGTATATATATATATAAAATACCTTCTATGTATATAGCATTATACTAGTTACTGGAAATAATACAAAATTTAATCTCCTAAATCAGTAATCATTTAGTAAGTATGTATTTTAGAAATAATACTATTGAAATAATAAATAATAATAAATTAAAAAATAAATAGAATAATAAATTGAAATAACACTTTAAGATGTGTAAAGCACTTTGAATATTATTTCATTCAGTCTTCACAACCCTATGAGGTAGGTGTAATTATCTCCATTTTACAGATGGCAAAACTGAGTCTGAGAAAGGTTAAGTGACTTGCTCAGGATTACATATCTAATAAGTGAATGAGGCAAGATTCAAACTCAGGTCTTTCTGACACCCAAGTCCAGTTTATATAAGAGGTTTAGGATGGGCATACATTGTACTAACAATGGAGATCAAAATAATAAACCCATTCCTTGCTCTCAAGAAGCTTATATTCCAATGGGAGTGGACTATATATATATAAAAGACCTTAATTTCTAATAGGAAAATATGGCAAATACACAGATACAAAGTAATTGCTAGATATAGCATTAAAGGCCCCAATGGAGAACCCTATTTGCTACATAAAATTAAGGAAGGCTTCATTGAAAAGATTATGGTTAGGTAAGGCCATTAAAGAATTCCTAGGGGGAAAAAATGAAAAAAAAAAGAATGCCTAGGGGAAGAAGGGGGAAAGAACAGATAGGGAGAAAGAAAAAAAGAAGAGATGATCACCATTGTGTATAATGCAATGCCTCAGTTTCCCTGAATTATTATACCCTGAATCAAATTATTATAGCCCCACTTCTTTGTTCCTTGCCATTAGGACTGGAGGCCCTGAAATACCATTGAGTCATAAAACTCCAGGTGCCTTATCTCAAATACCTGCTGGGATAATTCCCCCTCCTTTGAGTATTGCCCCTCATCTTGCTGTCTCCTATCCTTGACCTTCTTATCTTGTTTACTCACCCAATGTCCTCACCCCTCCTTACTCTTATTCTGTCAGGATTAAGTTATGATCCTTTCCTGGAACTATGACTTATCCAGTATCCTGGCCCTTCTTCCCCTTTATCTTTGTTTCCCCTAGCTATAAAAGTCGGTTGAATTAGTTGCTCCCTGCTGAATGCTTTGAGAGAAGAGTCCCATGTAGCCTGCTAGCCTCAGCTAGTCTAAAACTCTCCATAATGAAATTATTAAAAACCAAGATTTTCTTGGGGGAAGCAGAGCCAAGATGCTGGAGTGCAGACACGACTCTCTGTGACCTCTTCTGACCTTTCTCACAAACCAACAGCAAATTAAGCCTATGAACTGATTTTGGAGTACAACACATTCCCAGAAGAAGTTACCTTGGAAGAACTTCAGAACAGGTATGTTTCAGTCAGGGAGGGAGACAGTTTGCTGAGCTTAGATGGCAGTGCAGACAGGGCAGGAAGCTGAGCTGGGACTCGGAGTGCGGCAGTATCTAAGCACCTGGGAAGTTTCTGTGATCCTCTTAGGTCACTCTGCTCTGGTTACAAGCATGTAGTTTGGCAGATCTGCCTTTTATACAAGGTAGATTGTAAATCACTGAGAACGCTGGCCCTGGCCCTCATTGCTCAGCACTGAAAATCAATCAGCGGAACTTCCCCAAAGCAAATTAAAGCAGCTATTGCTCCTTTGCTTTGAACAGACCTCAAGCTCTAAAAAGTGAATAAAAGACAAAAAAAGAACTCTCACCATAGACAGCTTTTATGGAGAATGAGAAGAACAGACCTTAGATCCTGAGGTATCTAAAGGTAAAGCAACTCCAGAGGAAACTGATGGGAGACATGACCTGGAAGATTGCATAAAGAATCCCGGAAGAGAGTTAGAAGAAAAATGGGGAAATGAAATGAGATCATTGCAAGAAGGAATGGAAAAGGCACATAATGCCCTACAAAAGAGATATGAAAAAGGCAACAATTCATTGAAAAACAAAATTGGTGAAATGGAAAAAGACTGCAATGAACAAAAAAATTCAATTGGCCAATTACAAAAGGAGCTAAAAAAGGTAACTGAAGAAAATAATACACTAAAAATTAGAATTGAACAAATGGAAGTGACTGAATCAATAAGACTTCAAGAATCAATCAAAAACAAAAAAAAATTAAAAATAGAAGAAAATGTGAAACATCTCCTAGGAAAAACAACTGACCTGGAGAATAGATCTAGGAGAGACAACCTAAGGATTATAGGGATTCCTGAAAGACATAATGAAAAAAAAACCTAGACACCACCTTACAGGAAATCATAAAAGAAAACTGTCCTGATGTTTCAGAATCAGAAGATAAAATAGCCATCGCAAGAATCCACCAATCCCCTCCTGAAAGTGACCCCAAAATTAAATCACCAAGGAATATCATGGCTAAACTTCAGAACTATCGCACCAAGGAAAAGATAAACAGTCAGAGAAAAAAAATTCAAATATCAAGGAGCCACAATTAGAATCACCCAGGACCTAGAAGCTTCCACATTAAAGGATCAAAGGCCTGGAATCTGATATTCCAAAAAGCAAAGGAACTTGGATTACAGCCAAGAATAAGCTATCCAGCTAAAATGAGCATTATCTTTCAGGGAAGAAGATGGACAATCAATGATAAAGATGAATCTCACCTATTTCTAATGAAAAGACCAGATCTGAACAAAAAAACTGACCTCCAAACACAGAACTCAAGAGAAGTATAAAAAAGTGAAAAGGAAAGAATTCTTGAGAACTATATTTCTATTATGGATATACTTAGAAAATGTGGGTATAATTTGATTTGATTTTGATAATATGAAAAAGAAACTAGAGGTAGAAAGGGGAATCAAACTGGAAAAAGAGGAAAAATAAGGTAAAATAAGGGAAATTACATCTCAAGAAGAGGCAAAGAAAACCTATTATAATTGAGGGAAAGGGAGGGGATGAGCGTTGTATGAATCTTACTCTCATCAGATTTGGCTCTAAGAGAGAATATCAGACATATCTGGTTTCACAGAAAATTTGTCCCACTTTATAGGGAAGTGGGAGGGAAAGGGAGAAAAGAAAGGGAAAGACTAATAGAAGGGGAAATAGAAGAATTAGAGGAAAGGGATTCTAAAGGGGGAGGGGCTCTAAAAGGGGAGGACTGTTTGAGGGAAGTGGTTTCTGTTAACTTTTTTCTCAACGATTCATGGAACTTATACAAAAATTGACCATGTGTTAGGGTATAAAAACCTCAAAGTCAAATGCAGAAAGGCAGAAATAGTAAATGCATCTTTTTCAGATCATGATGCAATAAAAATCACATGCAATATAAGGTCAGGAGAAAATAAATCAAAAGTTAATTGGAAATTAAATAATTTAATCCTAAAGAATGAATGGGTGAAAGAGCAAATCATAGACATAATAATTTCATCCAGGAAAATGGCAATAATGAAACAAGATACCAAAATTTGTGTGATACAGCCAAAGCGGTTATAAAGGGTAATTTTATATCTCTAGATGCTTACTTGCATGAAAGAGAAGATTAATGAATTGTGTTTACTATTTAAAAAAAAGCTAGAGAAAGAACATATTAAAAACCCTCTACTGAATACCAAATTGGAAATTCTGAAAATAAAAGAGGAGATTAATAAAATTGAAAATAATAAAACTATTGAATTAATAAATAAAACTAAGAATTGGTCTTATGAAAAAACCAACAAAATAGACAAGCCTTTAAGTTAATTTGATTAGAAAAAGGAAAGAGGAAAATCAAATTGTTAGTCTCAAAAATGAAAAGGGAGAACTTTCCATCAATGAAGAGGAAATTAGAGAAATAATTAGGAATTACTTTGCCCAACTTTATGCCAATAAATTTGATAATCTAAATGAAATGGAGGAATATCTACAAAAATATAGATTGCCCAGGTTAACCAAAGAGGAAATAAATTATTTAAATAGCCCCATTTTAGAAAAAGAAATAGAACAAGCTATTAATCAACTCCCTAAGAAAAAATCTCCAGGGCCAGATGGATTTACATGTGAATTCTACCAAACATTCAAAGAACAACTAATTCCAATACTATATAAACTATTTGCAAAAATAGGGAAACAAGGTGTTCTACCAAATTCCTTCTATGACACAGATATGGTGCTGATAGCTAAACCAGCTAAGGTGAAAACAGAGGGAAAAAAAACTATAGATCAATTCCCCTAATGAATATTGATGCAAAAATGTTAAATAAAATATTAGCAACGAGATTACAGAAAGTCATCCCCAGGATAATACACTATGACCAAGTAGGATTTATACCAGGAATGTAGAGCTGATTCAATGTTAGGAAAACTATCAGCATGATCAACTATATTAATAACCAAACTAACAAAAATTATATGATATCTCAAAAGATGCAGAAAAAGCATTTGATAAAATCCAACACCCATTCCTATTAAAAACACTAGAGAGTATAGGAATAAATGGATTTTTCCTTAAAATGACCAGCAGCATCTATTTAAAACCATCAGCAAGCATCATATGTAATGGGGACAAACTAGAACCATTCCCAATAAGATCAGGAGTGAAACAAGGCTGTCCATTATCACCATTACTATTCAAATGTTAGCTTTGCAATAAGAGAAGAAAAAGAGATTAAAGGAATTAGAGTAGGTCATGAGGAAACCAAATTATCACTCTTTGCAGATGATATGATGGTATACTTAGAGAATGCTAGAGACTCAATTAAAAAACTACTAGAAACAATTCACAGCTTTAGCAAAGTTGCAGGATACAAAATAAATCCACATAAATCATCAGCATTCTTATATATTACCAACAAAACTCAGCAGCAAGAGATACAAAAAGAAATTCCATTCAAAATAACTGTCAATAGTATAAAATATTTGGGAATCGATCTGCCAAGGGAAAGTCAGGAACTATATGAACAAAACAATAAAACACTTTCCACACAAATAAAGTCAGACTTAATCAGCTGGAAAAATATCAAGTACTTTTATAAAAATGACAATACTACCCAAACTAATCTACTTATTTAGTGCCATACCAATCAAAATACTAAGAAATTATTTTGCAGATCTAGAAAAAATAGTAGCAAAGTTCATCTGGAAGAACAAAAGGTCAAGAATTTCAGGGGAATTAATGAAAAAAAAATGCTGATGAAAGTGGCCTACCTTTGCCCAATATAAAACTATACTATAAATCAGCAATCATTAAAACCATTTAGTATTGGCTAAGAAATAGAGTAATCAATCAGTGAAATAGGATAGGATCACAGGACAAAATAGGCAATAACTATAGCAATGTAGTGTTTGACAAACCCAAAGACCCCAGCTTTGGGGATAAGAACTCACTATTTGACAAAAACTTCTGGGAAAATTGGAAACTAATATGGAAGAAACTAGGCCTTGACCCACACCTAACACCACATACCAAGATAAGATCTAAATTGGTTCATGATTTAGACATAAAGAGTGATATTATAAGCAAATTAGAGAAACATAGGATAGTTTACCTCTCAGATCTGTGGAGGAGGAAGGAATCTGTGTCCAAAGAAGAATTGGAACTCTTAATTGAATAACAGATAGATAATTTTGATTATACTAAGTTAAAAAGTTTTTGTACACACAAAACTAATGCAGACAATATTAGGAGGGAAGCAATAAATTGGGAAATCATTTTTACATTTAAGGGTTCTGATAAAGGCCTCATTTCTAAAATATATAGAGAATTGACTCAAATCTATAAGAATTCAAGCCATTCTTCAATCGATAAATGGTCAAAGGATATGAACAGAGAATTTTCAGATGAAGAAATTAAAACTATCTTTAGTCATATGAAAAGATGTTCCAAATCACTATTTGATCAGAGAAATGCAAATTAAGACAACTCTGAGATACCACTATATACCTGTCAGATTGGCTAAGATGGCAGGAAAAGATAATAACGAATATTAGAGAGGTATGGGAAAACTGGGACACTGATACATTGTTGGTGAAACTGTGAACAGATCCAACCATTCTGGAGAGCAATTTGTAACTATGCTCACAAAGTTATCAAACTGTGCATACCCTTTGACCCAGCAGTGTATCTGTATCCCAAAGAGATCTTAAAGGAAGGAAAGGATCCACATATGCAAAATGTTTGTGGCAGCCCTTTTTGTAGGGACAAAAACTGAAAACTGAATGGATGCCCATCATTTAGAGAATGGCTGAATAAATTATGGTATATGAATGTCATGGAATATTATTGTTCTATAAGAAACCACCAGCAGGATGACCAGAGAGGCCTGGAGAAACTTGCATGAATTGATGTTAAGTGAAATGAGCAGAACCAGGAGATCATTATACATGGCAACAAGAAGACTATATGATGATCAATTCTGATGGACATGGCTCTCTTCAACAATGAAATGTTTCAAATCAGTTTCAATTGTTCAGTGATGAAGAAAGTCATATTCACCCAGGGAGAGGACTGTGAGATCTAAGTGTGGACCACAATATAGCATTTTCATGCTTTCTGTTGAGGTTTGCTTACATTTTGTTTTCCTTCTCAGGTTTTTTTTTTCTTGTAGATCCGATTTTTCTTGTACTGCAAGATAACTGTATAAATATGTATCCATATATATTCGATTTGTCATATATTTTAACATAATTAACATGTATTAGACTACCTGCCATCTAGGGGAGGGGGATGGATGGAAGGAGAGAAAAATTTGGAACAGAAAGCTTTGCAAAGGTCAATGTTGAAAAATTACCTATGCATATGATTTGCAAATAAAAAGCTTTAATTAAAAAGAAATTATTAAAAACAAATCTCTGTCTTGCCTCAGTTTCTCCAGCATTACAATAATAGCTCATTTGATGAATTAGAACCTATTCAAAGTGGTAACAATAAGAAAAGAAGATTAAAAGAGTCAAGAAATGTCATGAAAATCTGAATCTCTCCAAACCAGTTTTTCTCCAAATCTAAAATATATATTTATTTGATTAAGTATAAAAATAAATTTAATTTTTAATTAAGAAGGCTTTTTAAAAAAATTTTTACTCCAATGGATCTGTGATTTATTTGTGATAAATTGCCTGCCCATCCCATGTAATTCTATTCCATGTTACCATGATAAATATTCTGACAGCTTATATACATTATAGAATTGTCTGAGCTTATTAACAATGGAAAGAAAAAGGTAAATTTTTTCTTATTTTACTTAAACATTAATAAACTTTTTTGACTTTACTGAAACATTAATAAACTGACTAATTTCATGGTCACTGATGTTAACACTACTGCTCTTAAAAAAAAACTGTTCATATATCCAAAACTGTAATTTCATCACCTTAAATCCATGTAAATAAACTCAGAGGCTTTAAACCAAAAGAGAATTTTTTTTAACTTAAAAAGAGGGAAGATATAAACATATTTCCAACTACACCACATTTTTTTATTGAGTGAAGAGTAATGGAAGTGTAAATTACAACATGAATGTAAATCTTGCTCAAAACTACATTTGTGAACAATCACTAATATAATCAAGATTTTGGCATATACTTAAAATATTTTTTATATGCCAAAAACAGATTTCACCATCTGGAAACTCCACAGTAAAAAAAGTTATAAATTTTGGCACAAATGTCTTACTTTATTACTGCTAACCTATAGTAAAATGGCAAATGATCATTTTAGTAAACTAAATTTCAGTTAAAGAAGAAAGTTTGTGATTAGGAAACAATTTCTTAACAAATGAATAGCTCAGAAGAGGTAAGGTGATTAAGGTGTCATTAATGAGAACATTCAAGACTGAATTTGACTAATATCTGGAATTGAAATGCTTAAAGGCACATGAGTTGAAAGAATTTAACTTGAGGATTCTCTTGAGACTCTTTTCATCTCCAGGATGACATTCACAGTAAAATGGGGGTAAGAGGAGAGGATAGGGAATAGTTTCTTCATGCACCAAATGCACTCACAGAGTTCTAACATCTGGTTTCGTTTACATACTTTAAGTATGACTTTAAGCAAGGAAATTAAATTTAGGCATCCTGCCCAAGAAGAAGCCTGTCCACAAAAGGACTGCATGTACCATCAACAGCTGGAATTTGTATTAATCTGCATTCTGCAGCATTACATCCTACACACTATCCATGACCCTTACAGGCCCTAAGCTACAAATCAAAAATGTCACCAAAAAGTATTTTCCATGTTCATGGAACTTTAACAATATTCAGTGAAGAAACAAAAAAAAAGGGAAAAGTTTGTACAAGCCATAAGACTAAATTCAAAGAAATTTGAACAACTGCCAAAATGTTTGTTTTTCAGAATAAATAAATTTATATTTATCTTTTTGGCAATTCTTTACTCTCAAGGAAAGAGTTTAAGAAAAAATAATTTGTCAATTTCCAATAACTCTACATACAGATTAGTAAAACATAAAAAGGCCACCAAACCTCCGCCCCCCAAAAAAAAACCTTTTGGTTCCATTTAAGGGATAATTATAACCTTACTCCTTAAAAGGCTAGATTACAATAAACAAACTTTAAAAGTTAGTGTAACTTTGCTGCCATCATGTGGTAGATATTAAATTTTGCTGTTTTTGTGATAAAAAATAGGAATATGTTCTTCTGCTATTATTATCAATTAAATGTTCAGAGTTCTGTTACCCCAACTTAGTAGTAAAAGAATCGCTGCTTTTGTTACAATTCATATACAAATCAATAAATAAATATTTGTGATTCCCCCACACATAAAATGTCCTCTAGAATGAAGATATAAAGTCCCCTCAAAGAGCTGATAGTTGTAATATGAGCAAAAAGTGGTTTTCCAGGGCACATAATGAAAAGGAAAGGGAACTGCTATTCATTTGGAGAAAAATGCAAAACATCAAACTTTTATGTAGGTTTGTACCATGCAATGTTAAACTGGAAAAGGAAGTGACTGACCTATAGGAAAATGAAGAGACAAGTGGCTCAGCTACGCCCAGGATGAGCTGAATTGGAGTAAAGGTACCAGAACAATTTAGGCAAGACAGCAGAGAAAAGGAGACAAAAAGTCAAGTCTGAGTTGGACTGGGGAGGCAACAAAAGAGTGTAAGGGATGGCAGAACCAAGACATCCCTTAGCCCTGATATAATCCTAAAAACTTCAGCACTAAGAAGGCAGATAGAATTGACTGGTAAACTCTTATGGCAGAGTCCCTTTAGGGTTACTGTGAGAGGAGTAGAATTTGAAAGAAAAAGTATAATCCCCCTAGCACCCATAAGGGATTATTAGAGGACATTTAGAGGAGGGGAGATTTTAAACAATGACTCTACAACTTGACTCTCTCCTTTGATGTTCTATGTGGCTTTATGGTTTAATTAAATGTCTTTTCAATTTGATTTACAACGTCATGATCCAGTAAGAGAGTGTTGTATACTAGATGGGAACATGGGGGCTTGAGATGAGATTTGGATAACTAATTACTCAAACCAGTCATTATGATCCTGGGAAAGGGGGAAAAAGGCTCCCAGAGTCAGAGATTTTGGAGCCCCAACTGTCAAACATATTTAGAGAGGTAAGACTTGCACTTAAATATTTTGAAATATTTGTAATTTATCAAGGTGAGCACTCTTTCTATTGACATTCTTCATAATTCTACTGCAACTTAATAGACAGTATTCATGAGTTACTTCAGTCTTCTCATTTCCTAAGGCATCATCTGGTGGTTAACCTTTTTTTTTTTAACAAGTACTTAGCTAGGCTGGGACTCGGAGCAAGAATATGAGTTCATGATATGAAGATTGAACAGTCAATAAACATTTATAAAGCAGCTATTATGTGACAGGCACTGGAATGAGCGATAAACAAAGAAGAAGTATTTAGTTGAGAAAAGAGTAAGAGCAACTTAAGTTTTCAAATACTTTGTAAAAGGATTAGACTTAATTTGTTTGGATCAGAACCAGGATCAATGGACAAAAGTTGGAAAAAGAAAAATTTAGGCTTCATTATGTACAGAATTTTCTTTCTCCTTCCATTTACTTCCTGGCTTCCCTGACTTACTTCAACTCCCAAATAAAGTCCTACCTTCTGCATGAAGCCTTTCCCAATCCCTCCTAATTCTAGTGCCTTCCTCTATTAATTATTTTCTCTTTATCCTGTATATAATTTATTTGAACATAGTCTTTTGCATATTGTCTTCCCCCATTAGAATGTGAACTCCTTGAGAGAAGGAATCAAACTTTGCCCTTTTAATATCCCCTGTGCTTAACATAGTGTCCATCATATATAGTAGGTACTTAATAAATGCTTATTAATTAAATAAATAATTAAATACAAAGTAGTTTGAGAGGGAGATCACTAAGATCCTGAAGTAATCAGGAAAACTTTACTAAGCTTAGGAGGTAGTGCTTGAGCTAAATAAATCTTAGAAAGAACCTCTATGAGATGGAGATAAGTAAAGGCTTTCTAAGCATGAAGACTACCAGTACCAATATAATGGCACAAAGATGAGAGATGGAGGCTGAGGGAGCAATAGAAGGAAAGCCAGTACAACTAATCATTTATGGGAAGGGAAGTAATATATAATGATGCTGGAAACAAATAAACTTGGGACTAGATTGTAAAGGGTTTTTAACCTAAAAGAAGTTTGTATTTTATCCTAAAGGCAACTGGAAACAATAAAAATGAATAAGGAATAACATGGGTAGATTTGCACTTTAAAAAAGTCACTGGTGGTGCTCACTTCGGCAGCGGGTATACTAAAAATTGGAACTATACAGAGTAGATTAGCATGGCCCCTGCGCAAGGATGACCTGCAAATTTGTGAAGCGTTCCATATTTTTTGGTTCTCAAAAGTTAAAAAAAAAAGTCATTGGTGGCAATGTGGAGGATGGAATGAAATGGGGCAATAATCTAGGTGAGAGGTGATGCCGGTCTTAATTTAGATAGGAACTATGCAATTAGAGATGTTAAATGCAAGAGATATTTGTTATGTAATTCAGTCATTCAATCATGTCCAACTCTTCATGACCCTGTCTACCAGGGCATGCAAATGCCATCTCTGGGCTTTTCTTGACAAAGATGCTATAGCAGCTTGTTATTTCCTTCTCCATCAGGTTAAGACAAATAGATTAAGTGACTTGCCCAGGGTCATACAACAAATAAATGTCTGCAGTCACATTTGAACTCGTTTTTTGACTCCACGTCCAGTGCTCTATCCACTGACCACCTAGCTACAAGAGATATTATAAAAATAGAAATGCCAAGATTTGACACTTAACTGGAAATGTGGGGTTGTTGAAGATAATACTAAGGTTATATACTAGAGGCTGGAAGAATGATGGTGCCAAAAGCAGTAGTTGGGTGAGGCAAGGATTTGGGGAAAATATGAGTTTAGTTTGGAGCATAGTGAACTTGAAATGTCTAGAGCATATAGTTCAAAATGTCCAATGGTAAACTGGTGATATACTCGAAGTGGATATTTAGATCTGGAAATTATTAGCATAGAAATAATAATTAAACAATGAAAGCTGATAAAGTTCTCTAGACAAAAATATAGAGAAAGAAAAAAACAGGGACTCTAGGATAAAATCTTGAAGAATACTCAAAATTAGGGTACATGATATAGATACTGAACCAACAAAGAAGACTGAGCTAGAGTGGTTTGGACAAATAGGAGGAAAACCAAGAGAGATTAGCATCATGAAAGCCTAGACAAGATACTGTTATTCAGTCATGCCCAACTCTGACTTCATTTGTGGTTTTCTTGGCAAAGATAGTGAAATGATTTGCTATTTCCTTCTCCAGCTCATTTTACAGATGAAGAACTGAGGCAAACAGGGTTAAGTGATTTGCCCTGGGTCATATAGCTAGTAAATATCCCAGGCTAGATTTGAACTCAGGAAGATCAATCTTCCTGACTCCAGGCTTGGAACTCTATTCACTGCACCATCTAGCTGCTCCAGAAAAACAAAGTGTCCAAAAGGAAAATGCTTAAATGTCAAATCAAGGAGATAGATCTGGAAGGATAAAAACTAACAAAAAACTCTTACCTTTGGCAATATCATTGATAATATTAGAGAAAGGAGTTTCATTGAACAACAAAGCTAGTTCACAAAAAGTTGAGTAATACAAGAAGTTAGGGCAACAAGTATAGATAACTTTTTAAAAGAATTTGTGTTTCC
>JAJPUD010021005.1:5963-23747 GCA_023553655.1 Myrmecobius fasciatus | reverse complement strand
CATTGCTGAACAACTGGTTTGAATCACATCATTGTTGAAGAGAACCATGTCCATCAAAATTGATCATCATATAGTCTTGTTGATGTGTATAATGTTCTCCTGGTTCTGCTGATTTCACTCAGCATCAGTTCATGCAAATCTCTCCAATCCTCTCTGAAATCCTCCTGTTGGTCATTTCTTACAGAACAATAATATTCCATAACATTCATATACCATAATTTATTCAGCCATTCTCCAATTGATGGGCATCTTTTCAATTTCCAGTTTCTTGCCACTACAAAAAGGGCTGCCACAAACATTTTTGCACATGTGGGTCCCTTTCCCTCCTTCAAAATCTCTTTGGGATATAGGCCCAGTAGAAACACTGCTGGGTCAAAGGGTATGCACTGTTTGATAACTCTTTGAGCATAGCTCCAAATTGCTCTCCAGAATGGTTGGATCTGTTCACAGTTCCACCAACAATGTATCAGTGTCCCAGTTTTCCCACATCCCCTCCAACAGCTATCATTATCATTTCCTGTCATTTTAGCCAATCTGACAGGTGTGTAGTGGTATCTCAGAGTTGTCTTAATTTGCATTTCTCTGATCAATAGTGACTTGGAGCACCTTTTCATGTGACCGGAAATAGTTTCAATTTCTTCGTCTGAAAATTGTCTGTTCATATCTTTTGACCATTTGTCAATTGGAGAATGGCTTGAATTCTTATATATTTGAGTCAATTCTCTATATATTTTAGAAATGAGGCCTTTATCAGAACCTTTGGATGTAAAAATATTTTCCCAGTTTACTGCTACCCTTCTAATCTTGTCTGCATTCATTTTGTTTGTACAAAAACTTTTCAACTTGATATAGTCAAACTTATCTATTTTGTGATTAATGATGACCTCTAGTTCTTTGGTCACAAATTCCTTCCCCCTCCGCAGTTCTGAGAGGGAAACCATCCTACATTGTTCTAATTTGTTTATAATATCATTCTTTATGCCTAGATCATGAATCCATTTTGACCTTATCTTGGTATATGGTGTTAGGTGTGGGTCAATGCCTAATTTCTTCCAGACTAGTTTCCAATTATCCCAGCAGTTTTTGTCAAATAGTGAGTTTTTATCCCAAAAACTGGGGTCTTTCGGTTTGTCAAACACTAGATTACTATTGTCATTGAGTATTTTGTTCTGTGAACCTAACCTATTCCACTGATCCACTACTCTATTTCTTATCCAGTACCAAATGGTTTTGGTGACCACTGCTTTATAATATAGTTTTAGATCTGGCGCAGCCAGGCCACCCTCATTTGAGTTATGCATTTCTTAGTGCAATCCAAGACCAAATTTTCTTTTTTCTTTTAATTTCTGGCTGTCATACTATATAAGTGACAAATTATGAGATTGCCCTTCACTATTAGTTCATAATTGTTTTCAAACAAATTTCTTTCTGACCTATTTTTGACCACATTGGATCTATTTTGAATCTGCGGCATTTAATATTTGGCCTTTATATGTAGTCATATGAAATTGTGTATTATTATATTTTATCTATCATTCCAGAGGCTTGGGATCCCTTTAGAATCTAACCTGATTAGCCTACAATAGATTAGAGATTATTCTCAAGTTTATATAATTTAACCTGGGGTCTATTAATTATTTGCTTATCTTTAATGTTGGGATAATTTTTATCTTTGTTTTCCTTTGTAATCCTATGTATTTTAAGGTTTATAGATTTCACCAGATAGCCAAAGGAGTTCATGACATGAAAAAGTTTAAAAATTCCTGAACCAGTCATTTAACTGATAAACAACACCAAAACAATAACAGATCCTTGAGGTCCATTTAATACCACCCCATTTCTGTCTCCTCACTTGACATCAACCCCTTAATTCAAAGGATCAAAAAACTTGGGTTTTAATAATTTAATAAATTCTAAATCATATCAGATATTTTGCTACAATAGAAACTATATTGCATTTATGTTTAAGGTATTATTCTTGTAAATAAGGAAATTAATTTATCTTGTATGACCTGTTCTCATGCAGCTATACAGGTCCTAAGTGATCACTGCTTTACTTTCTCAATGTTTACAAGTCTTTTCTTTGATAATCCTTTTTGGAATATTTTCATTGAAGCTATTTGGCTCAATATCTAAAGATTTTACCCTTTTCCCTTTGTACCACTGTTTGACAAATTGTTTCACATTTCTTGTTTCCTTTCTGAGAAAAATGTAATCCTCCTCATATTATATGTGTAAATTCAGATAATATTTCCAAAGGTCTTTCAAAAACAATTGATATGCCAAAGGTACAAACTTTCAAGCAAAGATATGTGTAAGGGACCAGAATTGAAGCTATGGTCAAAAAAAGACAGGAAAAATATTTAATGTCAGTCTCTTGTATCTGATATAATGTTAGAATCAGAAAATAATATAGATTATTTATATTTAGTAGATTGTTTACTGGGAAAGGTAAAAACAAGGAGTGCCCTCTTCTCTATATATCTGAATAATGAATTTTCCCTAAAAACTGAGACTCAAACACAAAACTTGCGACATCAACAACAAATATTGTTAGACAAAAAAGTAAAAGTATCTTCTATGCATGTGTGTGTGTGTGTGTATATATATAATTTCACATCAGAAGTTGTTCAAATGTGTATATTTAATTAATCCTTAGTTAATATTTTTTTTTAAATCCATGACTGTGAATTTTTTTCCTGGGACAATAATATATAAACTAATCGTAGAGCAAGATAGGAAAGAGCAAAATATGCTCTCAGTCCACTATCTCCAATTTCTATTTTTAACTAATTATTCTTGGTAGCTTAGGTGCAAAATTCTGTTGCCATTAAACTGTTGAAAGACTGTGAATATTTTATATGCCCTCTGAATTGGGTCAAAGTCCCAATTTCCCTATTTTAATTATGGCTAAAAAGGGCTGCTGTTAGGATGGGAACCAGCCAGTATTTACCCCCAATAAGTCAGTAAACTTGGTACATTTTTATTGAGATGTCAATAATATGTAGGGTTTTTATATTTTTTTATTACTAGCATTGATTTTTTTCTTCATATTGGTAACACCAGCTGCTAAACAATGTCTGTATTGACCAAAAAGCTTGCAATATTTTAGAGGAATCCACACTTTCATTATTCCACAGAGGTACTGCTATTTTGGTTTCCCAGGAGAGTTTTGAATTTTTATTTTTTTCTGGAAAAAATAAAAAAACAACACATAGGGGATATTTGGAACCATCTTATTTTAAAACTGAACATGTGAGTCAGTCTAATGAGAATCAATCAATGGTGACTAATTGCAATTTGGATTATAATAATTAGGGGGAAGGGAGAGAAATGACATACAAACAAAGCCCAGACACTTCTTTGTTGATATTTATAGCAGGATGTTAATTAGCATTAACAGAAGCATCAGCAACTGCAGAGTTCAACAGAAGGTACTGGACGCTCCCTGCAGTGTAGTACAGAGGGAAACAATTTAAAATATTTTTTCTCTTACAGAAAAACCATTTACAAAAACAAATATAAAGTTATTGGATTCCTTTTTGTTTATTTTCTATTCCTTCTCTCCAGCTAAGTGTTTCTTTTAGTTGCTTCCTTTGCTCTCTACAAGTCTTACATGTGTTAAGCAGCAAAAGAAGGAGTTATGCTTTCTTTATATTTCTTTCCTTTGGGCGACTGCATGATAAGTCATTTAACTCTTAATTAATGATGTGTTCATTTTTTTTTTCCTGAGTGTTCTGTATGATTTTGATAAAATGTTTTTTTCTTTGTCTTCATATCTTTTAAATCGCTACATCTTCTAGCTTATTGCAAACCTGTCCAACAATTCAAGCATTCCAGCAGTTCCCACAGCAAAGTCAAAGAAAGCACTACTGAGCATCTTCATATCCTATTTCCCAGTGTACATCCCCATCCCTACTCCTCCATCCATTTGCTCAAATATCATGTTTTGTTGTTGTTGTTGTTGTTGTTGTTGTACTCCTCTGTTGCTCAGATGGAAGAGAAATTTCACTTTCATATTAGAGCTATTTGAGAATTCCTGCAGATACACAGAATTTAAGCAATGTGTTTAGAGTTGTTGGATTATTTAATAAATGCCATTTTCTTATCTTATTCTTCTATTCATTCTAGGATTTCACAGTGTAATAAATGGGAAATTGTTGGTGATTAAGTTATTTTAATGTTTTAGTATTCTATTAGGTCCATAAATGATAAATATAAATAAAATTAACATGTTGCCATCTGTTCAATTCTGAGGTTAACATATTTTCAGCAAAGGAAGTGTCATTCATCCCATTGCTGTTGATGTGTTAGAAAAATAAACAAACCTGCAAATAGCTGAAAGAAGATTAATGATACATTTTATAAAATAAAAATTTAAAATAATTTCTGGTTAGATGTCAATGGAAGAAATAACATATTTGAAAACAAGATAATTATTGGTAAGGAATAGGAGGGAAATACACCTAATTTGGCATTGTTGATACTAAAAAATTTGACATGAAATAGCAATGAAATGAAATGAAATAGCAGAAAAGAATACAACACTAGTAATGTCCACATAAACATGGGTGATTTTGTTAACATGGTTGATTACCTATGATTATCTATAAAAGGATAAAGAAAAATACAAGAATAAAGATGTAGACATAAAAATAATAGGAAGATAGAGGTGATGCATGAGAGATAAACTGATGTGTTAGTTGGATAATAGAAGATAGATGATAGATAGATAGAAAGATAGATGGGTAGATAGACTGACAGACATATCATCATCCTCTTAGTTAATTAGCTCAAAACTTAGGAACAATCTTTTTTTCTTCTCTTTTCTTTATCCCACCATCCAAAATTTATTTATATCAAACTTATCTTTATGATTTATTTTATGTATTTTTTTAATATGAAAGGACTCTTAAAGCAAGATTAGAATGTTCACTATACTTTTAGGAATATAATATTAGCATCATTTTTCTTTCTTCTCTCTATCTATAATATATATATGTTTATATATAACATAAATATATATTTGCACAAATAGTGGCAGATCAAGCATGACTTTTCCCTTGCTGTCTCTTCCTGAAGTGGCATCTTTTTTTCATTTTTTTCTCCTTTTGTGCATATAGCTACAAGAACTTCCAAAAATTATTTTTACAAAAAAAATATTTTAATCTTCCTTTAGCTATTCATAATTTCTTCTATAAAATATCACAGCAATGGAAAGGCATTTTCTTTATTGAGAATATGTTTCACCAGAATTGGATGGGAGGTATTACATTTTAACTCTATTTTATTGAACATTTATAAATAATCGAACTTTTGTTATGATATATACACTTATAATATTCTGACTCTTTGGGTAATACAAAAACAGACTTTCAGATACATGAAGAGGTAATTAATATTCATCTAGAAAGGAAGACTTAAAAACAAGATAACCTGGCTTTAAATCCTACTTTTGACTTCTGACTCTTCTGTCAGGAGACACTAAGTAACTTAATCACTCAGGCAAATCTTTATGATTATAAATTGCAGGAAAGGTATACAACTGAACCGGTAGAAGGAGTTTCTCTAACAGGACTTCTGTAATCACAGAAATAACACATAATATTCTGATGGTGATAGCTAGAACATTCTAATGTCTGAATCTGATGAATCAGAATTTTAGAGCGGAAGGTACCTCAGATATCATCTAGTCTAATTTCCTAACAATGTACACAAAAAATGGAATCTATACATTCTGGGAAGTTTCTGGCACTTTCTCTTCTTGTCTTATACTTATGTAGATAAATGTTATATCTACCCAGTGTGATCAAGGACCAATAAAGTTTTTGAGGAGATCTGTTTTTTGTTTTGTTTTTGTGTCCTAACACACTAGTATATTGTCTTATATATAGTTTTGCTCTTGTTCAGCCACTTCTGTCTTATCTAATTGTTTAAACCTTACTTGAGATTTTCTTGCAAAAATATTGGCGTGCTCTGCCATTTCCTTCTCTAGCAGATTTTACAGATAAGGAACTGAGGCAGACTTTTTTAGTGTCACATAGTAAATATCGGAGGCTGGCTTTGAACTCAGGTATGAGTCTTCCTGACTCCAAATTCAGCATTCTATCCTCTGTGCCACCTAGGTGCCCCCTTTTATGTGGTAATTTTGAAAATATGTAAACAATAACTTTTTTATATTTTTTAAGCTTGAAAGGTTTAAAAACAACTTATGAACTGAACTTTAAAGCAGCTCTATGGAATACATAATGTATTTATTATCCCTGCTTTAGAGAAAATGGAATTAAGCTTCAGAGAAGTTAAGTGACTCATCAATAAAACCATATGAATAGCAGGGGCTAAGTACAATTCCTACTTTACTGTCTATTATATCATACTTTTTTTTCAACTTCAGAAGTATTTGTTTCAAAACATCTAAGTGTCATCCTGGTAAAATTAAGTTTTTGAATAATCTAAATAATTTCTGGGCATCTCCATGAATCATAATTTTAAAAAAATATTAACTTATTTCCCCTTCCCCAATATTCATTTCATCTCTGAACTTGATTATTTCTGTTCATATTATCACCATTCTCCCACTTAAGTAGGCTCAAACACTGAGGATATCCTTTCTACTTTCTTTTTTCTCACTCCATATTCAAACAAATATCAAGTTTTCTAGATTATCCTCTATGACATTGTAGGCCCATATTTATGCTGCTCAACTCTACATATTGCAACCCTTGTTTATACCTTTGGTTTGATCATTTTAAGAGCTTCCTAATTGGTTTCCCTACTTCCAGTAAAAATTACACTATTTCCTATAGAGAGTAAATTTCACTCCCTGATCAAAATCATTGTGACTCCCTAATATCTTAGAATAAAATATAAATTTCTTGTCTTGACTTTTAATGTCTTTCATAGCCTATTTCAAATTTGTCTTGATATGGTTATTTCATACTACTTTTATTTGCTATCAATAGAAAACAAAAATTAGAATAAAAAACACATGCAGAAGTGATAGATACAAAACGCAGAATAAGACATACATTTTGGCACATGACCAATGAAAGGGTCCACCTCAATCCAGGAACATAAGGGAAATAAATTAATTTTTTTAAATTAATAAAAAATAACTTACTTAGACATTTGTAATCCCTGCTAATGAGGAATGCTGAGAGAGGTGGATGACTTTAGCTTTGGAGTTCTTGTGCATTGACTATGATCACAAGAGTGAGTGGATACCAAAGTATCTATGAGATGATGGTAAATTAGACCTGGAAAGAGGTATCCACATGAATGAGTGTTATTCTTTTGCTGTCATAGAAATTTTCTTAAAATGAAAAGAATTAATCAGATTTCCCTGTCCATTTTTATTTCTGCTATTACACAGAATGATGACCTTGGAGATAGGAAGATCTGAATTTAACCTCTCAATTCAAGTTCCTTTGTCTGTAAAATAATAATGGCACACATGTCACAGGGTTTTTAAAATAAGATAACATATATAAAACACTTTACAAACCTGAAGCTTACATCAGGGCAAGGGCAACTAGATGGCACAGTGGATAGAGCACTGGCTCTGGAGTCAAGAGGTATCTGAGTTCAAATCTGACCTCAGCAACTTAACAAATTATAGTTGTATGATCCTAGCTAAGTCCCTTAACCATAACTGCCTCACCCAAAAAAACAATAACAACAAAAAACTATGTTCCTGTACTGGTTGTTCTTATTGTTCTTGCTGTTCCCTGTACAATGAAACTGTGTACATTTTGAAGATAAAACGAAAGCAGTGGGGGGTGGAGCCAAGATGGTGGAATGAAGACATGACTCTCTGTGTCCTCCTCCGATCTTCTCTCAAATCAAAAATAAAATAAGCCTCTGAACTGATCTTCAAGTCAACAACTCCAGAAATATTAGGAAACTGCTTGCAGATATCTCTGAAGAACTTCATATCAGGTCTGTTTAACTCGGGCAGACGAGTAAACAGTTTACTTGGAGCAACCTGGAAGTGAGGGTGGGACTCAGGTCAGCATGGCAGAAAGTCCAAACTCCAAACTCTTAACACCTGGAGTATATCTGAGACATTCGGGACACACTGCCCTGATAGGGGGAAGGTGTTCTTGCAGATTTGCCTTTTTTAATGGGTACTTAGAGCAAAGTCCTAGCCCCCACCGGCCCACACCTTGAGTTGATTAGCGCAAATGCCTCAGGGCAAACACAGCCACCCCTTCTCTAGCCTTAAACTGACCCCCACGATGTCTAAAAAAATGAAGAAGCAAAAGAGAGCTCTCATCATAGAAAGCTTCTATCAAGAGAAAGAAGGGAAGACCCCAGATCCTGAGGATCCTATAGACAAAACTCCAGAGCTTCCTTCCAAGGACCATCACTGGTCAGCTTTACAAAAGGCCCTTCTGGAAGATTGCATAAAGAATGTCAAAAGAGAGCTGCAGGATAAATGGGAAAATAAACTGAAATCAGTGCAAGAAAGATACAAAGTCTTGCAAGAAGGACATAATTCCCTGCAAAAGAGATATGAAAAAGACACCAATTTATTGAAAAACAAAATTGGTGAATTGGAAATAAACAATAATGCACTGAAAAATAAAATTACTGAAGTGTAAAAAGAGTGCAACGAACAAAAAAATTCAATGGGTCAGTTACACAAGGAGCTAAAAATGTTAACTGAAGATAACAACAATTTAAAAATAAGAATTAAACAAATGCAAGTCAATGACTCAACAAGACTTCAAGAATCAGTCAAACAAAAACAAAAAAATGAAAAAAATAGAAGAAAATATGAAATATCTCCTAGGAAAAACAACTGACTTGGAAAATAGATCTAGGAGAGAAAATCTAAGGATGATTGGACTTCATGAAAGTCATGATGAAAAAAAAAAATCTAAACACTATCTTCCAGGAAATCCTGAAAGAAAACTGCCCTGAGGTTGTAGAATCAAAGCGCAAAATCACCATTGAAAGAATTCACCAATCACCTCGTGAAAGAGACTGCAAAATTAAATCCCCAAGGAATATTGTGGCTAAATGTCAGGACTATTGCTCCAAGGAAAAGATAGCAGCTAGAAAGAAACAATTCAAATACCAGGGGTCAATAATTAGAATCACACACGATCTGTCAGCCTCCACATTGAAGGATCAAAGGGCCTGGAACCAGATATATGGAAAAGCAAAGGAACTTGGATTACACCCAAGAATAACCTATCCAGCTAGAATGAGCATTATCCTCCAGGGAAGAAGATGATCATTTAATGATATAGGTGAATTTCACCTATTTCTAATGGAAAGACCAGATCTGAACAAAAAATTCGACCTCCAAACACAGAACTCAAGACAAGCATAAAAAGGTAAAAAGGAAAGGACTCTTGAGAACTTTATTTGTATTAGGGGATACTTAAAGTTTAGGGGTATAATTAACTAGATATTACTTTGATAATATGAAAAAGAAAAACAGAGGTGAAAGGTTTTCATACTGGGGAAAAGAGGGAAAAGGTGGTAAAAATAAGATCTACAAAAAGTAGGTAAAAACAAGGTAAAATCTCTTGAAGAGGCAAAGAAAACCTAATATACTTGAGAGAAAGAGGGAAGGGAGATAAGCACTGTGTAAATCTTACTCTCATCAGGTTGGGTTC
Source organism: Myrmecobius fasciatus (assembly GCA_023553655.1). Lineage (NCBI taxonomy): Eukaryota > Metazoa > Chordata > Mammalia > Dasyuromorphia > Myrmecobiidae > Myrmecobius > Myrmecobius fasciatus. The sequence goes on along the minus strand of JAJPUD010021005.1, from coordinate 14,118 downwards.
TAAAAGTGTATATCATGGGGCAGCTAGGTGGTGCAGTGGATAGAGCACCAGCCCTGAAGTCAGGAAGACCTGAGTTCAAATCTGGTCTCAGACACTTAACATTCCATAGCTGTGTGATCCTGGGAAAGTCATTTAACCTCAATTGCCTCAGAAAAAAGCAAAAAAAAAAAATAAAAATTAAAAAATAAAAAAAAAATAAAAGTGTATATCACACACTTGATTTCACATAGAAAATTGTTGCTAGAGGGAAGTGGGAGGGAAAGGAGGAAAAGAAAGGGATAAATTAATAGAAGGGAAAATAGAAGAATCAGGGGAAGGGAGTAAAAACAGGGGGAGGGGATCTAAAGGGTGAAGTATTGTTTGGGGGAGGGGGTCATCAAAAGCAAAGTACTGAGGAGGGGGGAAGGGAGAAAGGGGAAAGGAAAGGGGAAAACATCACTTGGGTAAATAAGATGGCAGGAAATAAAGAATTAGTTATTCTAACTGTGAATGTGAATGGGATGAACTCTCCCATAAAGCGGAAGCGGATATCAGACTGGATTAAAAACCAGAATCCCACAATATGTTGTCTACAAGAAACACATCTAAAACATAGTGACACATATAGGATGAAGGTAAAAGGCTGGAGCAGAACCTATTAGGCTTCAGGTGAACAAAAAAAAGTAGGGGTAGCAATCCTTATCTCAGATCAAGTCAAAGCCAAGATAGATCTAATCAAAAAAGATAAGGAAGGAAACTATATTTTATTAAAGGGTACCATAGATAATATACCAATATCAATACTAAATATATAAGCACAAGGGCAATAGCAAACAAATTCCTGGGGGGGGGGGGATTAAGAGACATGCAAGAAGAAATAGGTAGCCAAACTATACTAGTGGGGGATCTCAACCTTGCTGTCTCAGAATTAGATAAATCAAAACACAAAAAAAAACAAGAAAGAAACTAGGGAGATAAACCAATTGTTAGAAAAGTAAGGTATGATCGATGTATGGAGAAAATTGAATGGAGAAAGTAGGGAGTTTACTTTTTTCTCAGCAGCCCATGGAACTTATACAAAAATTGACCATATATTAGGGCATAAAAACATTAAAATCAAATGCAGAAAGGCAGAAATAGTAAATGCATCCTTTTCAGATCATGATGCAATAAAAATCACATGCAATATAAGGTCAGGAGAAAATACACTAAAAGTTAATTGGAAATTAAATAATCTAATCCTGAAAAATGAATAGGTAAAAGAGCAAATCATAGACCCAATCAATCATTTCATCCAGGAGAATGACAATAATGAGACAACACACCAAAATTTGTGGAATACGGCCAAAGCGGTTATTAGGGGCAATTTTATATCTCTAGATGATTACTTGCATAAAATAGAAAAAGAAAAGATCAATGAATTGGTCTTATTATTAAAAAAAAAACTAGAAAAAGAACAAATTAAAAACCCTCAATTAAATACCAAATTGGAAATTCTAAAAATAAAAGGAGAAAACAAAAAAATTGAAAATAAGAAAACTATTGAATTAATAAATAAAACTAAGGGTTGGTTCTATGAAAAAACAAACAAAATAGATAAACATTTAGTTAATTTCATAAGAAAAAAGAAAGAGGAAAATCAAATTGTTAGTCTCAAGAATGATAAGGGAGAACTTTTCTCTAATAAAGAGGAAATTAGAACAATAAGTAGGAGTTACTTTGCCCAACTTTATGCCAGTAAGTTTGATAATCTAAATGAAATGGAGGAATATCTACAAAAATATAGATTGCCCAGGTTAACATAAGAGGATATAAATTATTTAAATAGCCCCATATTAGAAAAAGAAATAGAACAAGCTATTAACCAACTCCCTAAGAAAAAATCTCCAGGGCCAGATGGATTTACATGTGAATTCTACCAAACATTCAAAGAACAATTAATTCCAATACTATACACACTATTTGAAAAATAGGGACAGAAGGTATACTGCCAAATTCCTTCTATGAGACCGATAAGGTGCTGATAGCTAAACCAGGTAGGGTGAAAACAGAGAAAGAAAACTATACACCCATTTCCCTAATGAATATTGATGCAAAAATTTTAAATAAGATAATAGCAATGAGATTACAGAGAGTCTTCCCCAGGATAGCATACTATGACCAAGTAGGATTTATACCAGGGAAGCAGGGCTGGTTCAATATTAGGAAAACTATCAGCATAATTAATTATATTAATAACCAAACTAACAAAAAACATATAATTATCTCAATAGATGCAGAAAAAGCATTTGTTAAAATGCAACACCCTTTCCTATTAAAAACAATAGAGAGCATAGTAATAAATGGGCTTTTCCTTAAAATGGTCAGTAGCACCTATTTAAAACCATCAGCAAACATCATATGTAATGGAGACAAACTAAAACCATTCCCAGTTAGATCAGGAATGAAACAAGGCTGACCACAGTTACCATTACTATTTAATATTTTATTAGAAATGTTAGCTTTAGCAATAAGAGAAGAAAAAGACATAAAAGGAATTAGATTAGGGAACGAAGAAACCAAAGAATTGTCTCAAACCAGTTCCAGTTGTTCACTGAAGAAATCCATATACATCCAGAGAGAGGGATATGAAATATGGACCACAACGTAACATTTTCATGATCTCTATTGATGTTTGCTTGCATTGTGTTGCCTTTCTCTGATTTTCTTTTTTTTTCTTATAGATAGGATTTTTCTTGCACAACCTGTCACTTATTTCAATATTATTGATATGTAGTGGACTTCCTGCCATCTAGGGGAGGGGAGGGAACTGCGGGGAAAGTTGTAATGGAGAGCCTTGTAAAGATCAATGCTGGGGAACTACCCATACATATGTTATACAAATAAAAAGCTTTAATAAAAAAAGAATTAGATAAATCAAACCACAAAATATATAAGAAGGAAACTAGGGAGGTAAACCAATATTTAGAAAAGTTAGGTATGATAGATCTATGGAGAAAATTGAATGGAGACAGGAGTGAGTTTATTTTTTTCTCAGCGGTACATGGAACTTATACAAAAATTGACCATGTATTAGAGCATAAAAACCTCAAAATCAAATGTAGAAAGGCAGAAACAGTAAATACATCTTTTTCAGATCATAATGCAATAAAAATCACATGCAATATAAGGCCAGGAGAAAATAGACCAAAATTTAATTGGAAATTAATAATCTAATTCTGAAGAATGAATGGGTGAAAGAGCAAGTCATAGATACAATCAAGAATTTCATCAAGGAGAATGATAATAATGAGACAACATACCAAAATTTGTGGGATACGGCCAAAATGGTTAGAAGGGGTAATTTTATATCTCTAGATGCTTACTTGCATAAAATAGAGAAAGCAAAGATCAATAAATTGGGCTTGCTATTAAAAAAACAACTACAAAAACTAACAGGAAATATACACAAAACTATCTGTGACAGAGTTATACTTCAGTTATCAACTCTCTACTTTTAACAATCTCTTCCCTGGAGTTTTATAGTTACTGTTGTTTTGTTTTGATTTACCCCCTTCCATTTCTATGGATTGTTTGGTAATTGCCTTTGTAAGGGTTGCAGCAAATTGTGCTTGCTTTACAAGCATGTGCCTAGCTTGTTATGGGAAGTCTGACTTAGTGAAAATAATCTACCTAAATATTACAAATTTGTTTATTGGCCAGTCCAATTGACCAACAATTGACATTGTTGGGACGTGATTCATATTAATATTGTCATGCTCACTATGACATGAAAATAGAAGATATTTGATGAAACAATGACATACATCAAAAATGGATGAAAGAAAAACAGAGAAATAATATCCTTTACTATACTCATTGTATGCAAAAACACAGAGGAGAAATTCAGCATGTTTCACAAACACTTTCTATAATTTTTTTTATTCATTTTGAACTGAAATAAAAAAGATAAAAAAATTTCCATAAACAGACAGCCACATAAAAATGATTCAATATGAAATCTTGAATCTCCATTTTACACTTTAATTTAAACAAAAAAAACTATGTAATAAAAGTGAGAAGATTCAGGCCAGTTCCAAAGGTCTTGTGATCAAGAAAAATATCTCCACCCAGACAGAGGACTGTGGGGATCGATTGTGGACTATAACATAGTATTTTCATGTTTTGTGTTATTTGCTTACATTTCATTTTCTTTCCCATTTTTCCCATTTTTCATCTGATTTTTCTTGTGCAGCAAAATAATTGTGGAAACATGTATAGAAGAATTGCACATGTTTAATATATATTGGAATACTTGCCATCTAGGGGATGGGAGAGGGGAGAAAAAGGAGAAAAAAAATGTTGGAACTCAAGATTTTGCAAGAGTTAATGTTGAAAACTAGGCATATTTTTTGAAAATAAAAAGCTTTAAAAATAATAAAAAAAACCCTATGTAATAAGTAATAAATACTACATGTAATTTTCAACGGTATTCTGCTTCTCTGTGCTTTCTTCTAACTTTTTTTTGTTCTCTTTTGTTAAGTACATTACTTTTTCTCCCTTCCTCCCTACTTCACAAAATAAGGCCACTATTATTCACATATATGTGTGTATATTTATATAGTGTGAAATCATATTTTACACATTATTATTAATCATTTGTTTTGGACTTATTCCCGCACTTAGGGAAAGATAGCATCTCCTTCATTGTCTTTTTGGTTGATTTGAGTAGTTATCATTTATTAATTATCAATAATTTTGGTTGATTTTGATAATAATCAAAATAACTTAGTTGTTCACAGTTTTTTTTCCAAAAAAATGTTGTTAGTGTGTACAACATTTCCTTGGTTCTACTATTATTTCATATATCTCTTCATGTTTTTCTTAAGTCGACAAGCCTTTCATTTCTTGGCACAAAAATATTCCATCAATCATTTATGACAATTTGTATAGTGATCCTTCAGTTGATGGGCTCAATTTTCCAGTTCTTAATTACCAGAGTGTTTTTGTAAATATGTTAGGATATATACTTTCTTTTTTCCTTTTTCCTTGATCACCTTGGGAAACAGATCTAATAATGGTATTGCTAGGTCAAATGGTAAATACTTTTATAATTCTTTGGGCATAATTCTAGATTGCTCTCCAAAATAGTTAGATCAACTTATACTTATAATAATTCAGGAATATCATTATAAATAATAAAATGTATTAGTGTCTCAATTTTCCTCATCACTTCTAACATTTATCATTTTATCCTTGTATTATCTGATCTGATAGGTTTGAGACAACGTCTCGAAGTTGTTTCAATTTGCATTTCTCTAATCAATAATGATTTAGAGTATTTTATATGACTGTACCAAAAAAAAAAACCTATGTTAACTATATGACTATATGTAGCAAAAAACTTTATTTCTGATCATTTATCAATGAGGCATGATTCATATTATAAAATTATCTAAGTTCTCTATGTATTAGAATTGTCTCATATTTATAAGAATTCAAGCCATTCTCCAATCGATAAATGGTCAAAGGATATGAACAGACAATTTTCAGAGGATGAAATTAAAACTATTTGTAGTCATATGAAAACGTGCTCCAAATCACCATTGATCAGAGAAATGCAAATTAAGACAACCCTGAGGTACCACTACACACCTGTCAGATTGACTAAAATGACAGGAAAAGATAATGATGAATTTTGGAGGAGATGTGGGAAGGCTGGGACACTGATGCATTGTTGGTGGAGCTGTGAATGGATCCAGCCATTCTGGAGAGCACTTTGGAGCTATGCTAGTACACAGGCTTTCAACCTCTGAAGATATGAGTAAATAAATGTGAACTCAAAAAATTTAGGGGAGAAATAATTAGGCAGGTCAAGCTCCAAAAGAAACTGATAATCTTTTTATTAGGCAAATATAAACAATAGTGTTTCCTATCTATGTGACACATAAATTCTGAGTTTTTTTTTAAATTACATGGCACAATATAATTTTAATCCAGTTATTTGTTGCATTTTTCTTGCTGAATATATTATAACTAAAAAATTCATTTCTTTAAACATTTCCTCTCATTTACATATAAGAACTTACTAGCTTTACTCACTCTTAAGGGAACATGAATATAGTTTCACTCAAAGAGAGGGAAAACTGTTTCAGTTATTGCAAACATCATCTAATTCAATATCCCTTTCTGTAGCAATTAGGATTACTTTGAAATAAAGCACTGATGTATAAAAATGCTGATCAAGTAAAAAATAAATTAAATGAATTGCTTTTAAACAACAGGTGAACACAACTCAATTTGACATAAAATTCAATGAGATGAAAATGGCCTTTCCTAGAAAACACATAGTGTAAATGTCACTTTTTGGTTTCATTTGTATGTAGTCCAGTGTTTCATGGAAGTTCAATCAGGGTTCTGACAGATTAGAGTGATACCAGTGTTGAATGAATGAGTGTGTGTTGGGGGTGCGGGGGAACTATTAAGCAACTATTATGTGACAAATATTATGCTAGTCTCTGGGGATGTGAACACAAAAATGAATAGTACCTGACCTGAAGGAACTCCCATTATATTGGGACTGGGACCAAGATAATAGCAGTGATCCAGAAGGAATATATTGGTTTAGTAAGTTAACAATGATGGCAAGTGGAGCCATGAGGAAGCATTCTCACACTATTTGCAAAAATAGTGATAGTACTGCTTTTATTTAGGGTGGGTGGTGGTATGAATGGTAAGGGGAAGATTCTGTTTTATTTTCCTCAATCTTTTGTTTAGTTAACAAATTTTTTCTAGTCATAGGTATGAAAGGTGCCTAGTCTTCATCTATTTTAATTTAGTAAATGGCATGGCCTGCTTAATTCAGGTTGCATAGTTCCTTTGAGTTTATTGTATTATATAGTGCAAGATATCAGTCTATACATTTTTTAAACTGTCAAACTGCTTTCCAGTTTTACCAGTCATTCTTGAGAAAGAGAAAATGCTTCACCTACTAATTATATTCTTTTATTTAAATACTATTTCAGTTTTTTGTTTCGTGCTCCTTTAGTCAATCCTAAAACCTGCTGTTCTTTAATATGTTAAGGAGATATCAATAACTACTCTTAGTATTTCTTTTTGACCTGACTGAACCTCTATAGAGATTTTATTCATACTTTCATCAAAAAATGAACTGAATAGGAACTGTCTGGTTTTGATCAGTCAAATGAGAACTATCCTGTGCATTTTTTTCACTAGCTCTTCTTTACCAACATGCTCATTTTCTTCCTAGTCTCTATATCTTTAATGTGTTTTCCCCCTAAAAGCATTGGTGGGTTTTGAGGTACTTGCTATTCCATGTGACTTTATTTTGTTCTCAAATTTAAAAAGTGGAGTTGGATGGAGAGAAAATTATATGCTACAGCTCTTGTCATCATTCTGTCATTCAGTCATGTCTATCTCTTAGTGAATCTGTATACCATATCACAAAAATAAGGTTTATAGGTTTTTTCTTGACAAAGATACAGGAGTGATGTGTCATTTCTTTTTCAGTGGTTTAAAAACAAAAACATATTAAGTGACTTGCCCAGGATCACACAGCTATTAAGTGTATGAGGCTAGGTTTCAGTTCATGTGTTCCTTACTCCAGGCCACATGCTTAACCCATTAGACTAACTAGCTTCCTCAGAGCACAATTGTCTGAATGAAATAATTCTGAGGGGGAGGATCATTGTCCATTTTTCATATTATATGTGGACAGATAAATATATAATATTTTTCTATCATCAGAGTTGTTTCTGCTCTTGCTTTCTATGCTTTTGAGTCTCATAAGTCTCTAAAATCTCCTTCCTCTCTCTTCTTTCAAGGATGAAATATGCATTAGAACATTCACTATTTCATATTATATCAAATCATATTACTTTTACACCAAGACACAGAGGCTCCCATCAAATGTGGACAAAAAAGTTCATAGAAAGAGAAATATGGATTTCATGGTTTTTTATAATAATTACAATACTTAAATAGGCATTATGGTACAGTGAAATATGAAAATGTAGGAGAAAGTCATGCCTTTGTCATTACTAGTTATGTACCATTATGCAAATGACTTTACCAGACTCTGTATTGAGTTTTATTCTATGTAAAAAGAAGTTTTTTTTTTTTTTTAGCTATATACTCTTTAAGGTCCCTTCCAACTCTACAACCATATTTCTGTCAT
>JAJPUD010021004.1:0-23748 GCA_023553655.1 Myrmecobius fasciatus | reverse complement strand
TGAGGTTCTTTATGCAATCTTCCAGAAAGGCCTTTTGAAACGGGGACCAGTGATGGTCCTTGCTGTTTCTTTCTTGATTTTTGTCTAAAGAAACCTCTGTATCTGAGGTCGTTTCTTTGCCTTGATAAAAGCTGTCTATGGTGAGAGCTCTCTTTTGTTTCTTCATCATTTTTTTTTTAGACAGAGTGGATATCTCTTTAAGGTAGGGGAAAAAAAAAACCTCAGCTAAAGACGCTTTGCCCTGGGGCACTTCGGCGAGTTGACTTAAGGTGCTGTGCCGGTGGGGGCTAGGACTAAGTCCGAATTACTCCTTAAACAAGGCAAGTCTGCCAGAACACCTGTCCCCAATCAGGGCAGAGTGTCCCGAGTGCCTCAGATAAACTCCAGGTGTTTGGAATTTGGAGTTTGGAGTTTGGAATTTCTTCCACGATGAGCCGAGCTGAGTCCCACCCTCACTTCCGGCCTGCACAGAGATCGTCTATTTATCTCTCTGTCCGAGTCCCACTAACCTGATATGAAGTTATCCAGAGAGCAGTGTCCAAATATTTCTGAGTTCGTTGACTTGAAGATCAGTTCAGAGGCTTATTTTATTGTTGATTTGAGAGAAGATCGAAGGAGAGGCAGAAAGTCACCTTTTCACTCCGCCATCTTGGCTCCGCCCCACCAAAAATCAAAAGATGAATTTTTAATGTGTATACAATGTCTATGTACACCATTGAAAAAAAAGTTTTATAGACTATAACTGTGTATACACCCACATGTATATATCTATATCAGGAGTAGGGAGTATTCAACTCTTGGGCCAAGTAAGGCCTGCTAAATCATTTGCTAAGGAAACCACAAATGATAATGAACTGAAAGCTAAGTCTATAAATTGATAATTTTGTATGGATTATGAATGAGGTAATAAATATCCAACTTGCCCTTGAACTATATAGAAAACTATACAGAAAATGCATATATATATGCACATATAATAAATATGTAAATACATATATACTGATACTGGAGACTATTAAAGCTGAAATTTGTACTAAGATTTCTGGAACATCCTGTATACACTTGTATATATGTATGTATGCATTTGATAATAGGTAAGTGAAGCCCAAAATTGAACAGAAAGAGGAAAAGGCTTGGATCATTGTCTGTAACCTTTCCCAGATTCCCCACTATCTTAAAAACAAAACAGAGAAATAAAAAATCTTCACTTGATCCTACTATTGTCTAAATCATTATTCTATACTATTTCTTTTTTATTGTGAGATACATTTCTTTAAAGAGGCTATTTATATACTTTGATTTTCCTTTCTCATTTCTTACTCAAGTTTCAGTCTTTACACCCTAGCTTTTGTATCTACTATTTGTCTAGTAAATAGCCATATCCTTTTTGCTAAAACCAGTGGCCTTTTTTCTCATTTTCTATTTATTTCTCTGAAGAATTAGAAAATGTTGATGAACTACTTCAATATGTTTTCTCCTATTTGAATTTTATGGCATTACTATTTTTTTCTGCTACTTTGCTGACAACTCCTTTTCATGTTCTATGTTGCATTATCAGAAATACTTCCTCTCTTTACACTTGAGTAGGCATCTAGGGTTCAGATTTGTCCCTGTATTATCTCTATCTCTTCTATCTTCCTCTTTCCTCTCAATATCCTTCATCCCTTCATTTCCCCCCATCTCACTCATTCAATTATTATCTTTATTCAGATAATGCCTAAATTTCTATAATCAGGTTTTTAGTCCTGCTTTCCAGCTGCCTACTCTTTATTAGCTCCCTAAGTTTTTGTTCTTTTACTTTCTCTAAATTGACTAATTGAATCTGAGGAGGTTTATCTGAAGCAATTAATAAAACAAAAGGGTTTTTTTTTGAGAGCACCACCATTCTTTTCATGATTTAATTTTTTAACCTAGAAGTAATCCTTGACTCTTCAATATCATTTACCCTTCCTACATGACTCTCCTAATTCCTAATTCCAATTTCTCAACATCTTCCTCTCTGTGTCTCTCTCCATTCTCTTTCCCTTTTTCTCTCCTTCTTCTGCTTCTTCTCTTCTTCTTCTTCTTTCTCTCTCTTTCTCTCTTTGTCTCTGTCTCTCTCTTTCTCTTCACCCCTCCCCATCTTCTTCTCATTTTCTCTGTAGTTCAGATGTTCACCACTTCTTGCTTCCTAATAATTAGTCTTCCTTCCTTTCTCTATCCAAATCAATGATGATGCCAGATGGAACACTGACTCCTGTCAGATAACTACTGTTAGATTCCCTGCTCTGTGACTTATTATCTTTGTGAACTTTAGCAAATCATTTAACTTCCTAAGACCTCATTTTCTTTACCTCTAAAACAAGGAAGTTTGATCAGATGGCATCTGATCTATCTTCTAACTCTAGATCCCTCTCTGATCCTATAATCCTTGCTAAGGACATTTTGGTGGCTTCCTATTGCTCCTAAGATAAAATAAAAATCTACTTTGTAATGTCAAGTCCTTAATAATCTGACTTTAGGATTTCTTTCCAAAGTGATAGCACATTAATTTTCCTCACATACTCTACTTTTCACACAATCTGCCTTAATTGCTGTTCCTAATAAATGATATTCCATTTCCCCTCTTTAGATCCTTGTATATACTGTCCTCCATTTCTTAAATACTCTCCTTAACGCCTTTTTAGAGTCCCCAGAACCCTTTGAGGCTCAGTTCAAGTATCACTTCCTACAAGTTACTTGTCCCAATCACATTAGTTTTTTATTCCTCTCTCTCTCTCTCTCTCTCTCTCTCTCTCTCTCTCTCTCTCTCTTTTTTGGCTTTTTGTTGAGGCAATTGGGGTTAAGTGACTTGCCCAGGGTCACACAGCTAAGGAATGCTAAGTGTCTGAGACCAGATTTGAACTCAGATCTTCCTGACTTCAGGGCTGGTGCTCTATCCACTGCGCCACCTAGCTGCCCCCACATTCTCTCTTCCCTCCTTTCTCCCCTTGCCTCCACAAACACTGACCCCATATTGTATATGGGAATGTTTACTGAACTATCTTATAATATAACTGGAGTAGAAATAGTCCATATACATACACATGTATAAAATATGCACATATACATATTTACATGTATGTATATGTCTATACCCACATATTTCTACAAAAACAAATGGTCACTTTCTCTCTATTGTAAATGAGGACATTGGACAAGATAACATTTAAGCAACAATCCCCACCCCAACATCTTCCCATTCTAAATTCTATAATCCTATGGCTATTCTTATGCTAAATTGCCAGAATATCCATAATATTGTTTCAGAATCTTTTTCTCTTTATTAAATGGGGTAGCATGAAATGCCAGGAGATACTTATATACAGTTTTTGACAATATTTTTTTTTTTGCTAAATAATTCAATCTCTACCTTTTTGGAAGATATATTATCAAATTCCTTTATTTTTAGGAAATGGAGGCCCAGTGATATCACTTGCTGAAGTTCGAAGAGGATATTAAGTAGTGAAGTTGTGATTAGAAGGAAAAAAAATCAGTGTTCTTTTAATGACATGTCTTGCTATCCTGGGGAATTTCTATATTCATTCCAATAACTGAAGTCTAGTTAGGCTATATATAAAAGAGTTCAAAAACAAATTCCAGTTTATGGGTCTTTATACACTGTTCTTCAACTCTCCCTGGAAACTGGAGATATAATTGCAATTTCTGCATTCTGAGAGCCATGCTTGTTTATTATGTAAGTATCAACTTCATTTTTATAGGTGCTATGCTCTTTTAATTGGCACAAAAGTTTTTAAACAAATCTTATCCACTTGGCAACACATTCTTAGCATACTCTCTTAATGTGAGCCAAACTGCCTTTTCTTTAAGAATGATTTTAGTTGATTTGTCATGTGTAAGTACCAATAGGAAGACAACAAGGAATGTGACCCACTATCACATTATTGTGTTTTAAAAGAGATAATCATATAGGTTTCTATCAGAGAAGATTTTGTGGGTCTGTGTATATATATATGTGTGTGTATATGTGTAGATAGACATGTATATATGTTTATCTTTATCTATCCTCCTTCCCTAAAAAATGACTGTTCTGTAATAGACTATTTCAACATAATTGAAGAAGCAATAATTAAATTCTGAGCTAAAGAAAAAAAAATAAGGAGCCCACTGGTGCAATGATGGTAAAGAAACTGAGCAAGGAAAAATGTGGTTGGATGAACCCTAAACAAATTAGAAACCCCTGACCAGCTTGTGGACCCAGGTCCCTGGTAGCCTGTGTTACTGGAGATATTCAAGTTCCTACCAGTGGACACTGTAGTGTATATTCAAGTTCATGCAAACAAGTGAGACTTAAGATACTAAAATTCTACTGCTTTATTTCACCACAGTCTTAGATCTCAATTTTATATTTATTAGCACTGTTTCAGTCACATCTATTTCTCCCTACATAATATATAGGCATAGAACATCAATATTATTTAGAGAAACTTGGAATTACATCATCAAAATATTTTCCCACCGTGCTTTATGGAGATTAAAAAAATATCTTTATATCCTAGGCTATTCTCAGATCTAAAGTAATTACTCTTGGAAATACAGCAACTCTAAATAATTGAATGTACATTACAGCCAAATGACAACCATTGATATAATTCAAAATAATTATAGTCACCAAAACTGACAGACATGCACACACACACACACACACACACACACACACACACATGCGCAGCGTATATTAGGGAAATAAAGACAGACCAGTCTATCATATGTTGCTGGGGAGCAGTGGGGTAAAGATCACTTATATTTTAGTTCTCCAGCCAGCATATCAATTGGAATTCACAGAAAACAACAGACCTTCTGGGAATGAAATTAAAAAGTATTTTTTTAATAAAAATCTCTCAAATTCTTTTCTTTTTTTAATTTAAAAATATTTTATTTAAAGTTTTGAGTTTCAAATTCTATTTCTACTTTACTCCCTTCTCTCCCTTTTTCCTGATATGATAAGCAATATAGGTCATACATGTGCAATCATATAAAATTTTTCCATATTAGTTATTTTGTACAAGGAGACTCAAATAAAAGAAAAAAAAATAAAAGTGAAAAATAGCATGTTTCAGTCTGTATTCAATCAATATCAATGCTTTCTCTGGAGGCAGATAGTATGCTTCATCATTAGTCCTTTGGGATTGTCTTGGATTACTGTATTGCTGAGAATAGCTAAGTCATTCACAGTTCATCAAATAATATTGCTCTTGCTGTGTACAACATTCTCCTGGTTCCATTCACTTCATTCAACATCAGTTCATTTAAGCCTTTTCATTTTTTTTTCTGAAACCATTCTGCATGTCATTTCTTATAGCACAATAATATCCCATTACAATTTTATATCACAGCTTTTAGCCTTTTCCAAATGATGGCCATTTCTTTGATTGCCAATGCTTGATCACCACAAATAGGGAGCTGTAAACATCTTTCTAAATGCGGGTCCTTTTCCCTTTTTATAATCTCTTTGGGATACAGATAGTAGTGGTATTGCTGGATCAAAGGATATGTACAGTTTTATAGTCTTTGGGGCATAATTCCAAATGGCTCTCCAGAATGGTAGATCAATTCACAACTCAACCAACAATGCACTAGTTTCCCAGTTTTCTCACATCCTTTCCAACAATTAGCATTTTCTTTTTTTCTTATATTAGTCAATCTGATAGGTGTAAGGTGATATCTCAGAATAGTTTCATTTTCATTTCTGTGATCAAGAGTAAGTTAGAGCATTTTTTCATGCAAATACAGATAGCTTTGATTTTTGTCTGAAAACTGCTGTTTTATATCTCTTGAGCATTTATCAAAGAATGACATATATTTATGAATTTTACTCAGTTCTCTCCATATATGAGAAATGAGACCTTTATCAGAAATACTTGTTGCAAATTTATCTGAGTTTTCTGCTTTCCTTACAGTTTTATGTTATTTGTGCAAAACCTTTTTGATTTTACATGGTCAAAGCTATCTATTTTAAATTTTGTAATGATCACTAAATCATCTTTGATTCAAAATCATTCACAAATCTAACAGCTAAACTATTCCATGCTCTCTTAATTTGCTTAGGTATCACTTTTTATGTGTAAATCATATGATCATTTTGACCTAACCTGGGTAAACAATTTGGAACGCTGGTGTAGCTTTTTCCATATGGTTTTACAGATTTTCCAGAAATTTTTGTCAAATAATGAGTATTCCCCATCCCCACCTTTTACTGTAATATAACTTGTACCTAGTCAGTTCTACTGATCCACCATTCTACTTCTTTTGTTCTTCTAAGTATTTTTCCAATTTCATGTAAATATATTTTTCAACATTTTTTTTTGAGATTTGAGTTCCAGACTTTTTTCTCTCCCTCTTTTCCCTCCCTTCTCCACAAGATGGCAAACAATGTGATGTATAATTATTTCAAACATACCTTTATATTAGTCATGTTGAGGAAAAAATCAGAATTAAAGGGAGAAAAAAAACATGAGAAAGAAAAAAAATGAAAATATTATGCTGTTATCTGCATTCAGTCTCCATACTTATTTCTTTAGCTGTAGATGGAATCTTCTATCACAAGTCTATTAGAATTGTTTTGGATCACTGTATTGATGAGCAGAGTTAGGTTTATCATAACTGATCATCACACAATCTTGCCACTACTGGGTGCAAGATTATCCTGATTTTGCTCACTTCACTCAGCATCAGTTTATGTATAAAACTTCACATTTTTTTTCTGAAATCATTTTTATGTAATAGTATTCCATTGCATTTTTATATGACAATAGTATTCTATTACATTCATGCAGCATAACTTATTCAGCCATTCCCCAATTGATGAGTATCTCCTCAATTTCGATTTCCTCACCACTAGAAAAAAGAGCTGCTATGAATATTTTTGCACATATGAATCCCTTTCCATTTTTAATGATCTCTTTGGAATAAAGACAGTAGTGGTCTTGCTGGATCAAAGAGTAAGCACAGTTTTATAGCATTTTGAGGATAGTTCTGAATGACTCTCTAGAATGGTTGGATCATTTAACTCCACCAATGGTACACTAATGGTCCATATTTCCTTGAACATTTATCATTTTCCTTTCCTGCCATCTTAGTCAATCAGATAGGGTGAGGTGGCACTTCAGAATTGTTTTAATTTGCATTTTGGTAATCACTAATCACTGTATTTATTAGTCAGTATCAGATTGTTTTGATAATTACTATTTATAATTCATTTTGATATCTGCTACAGCTAGATTACCTTCTTTTATTTTTCTTTTCATTGATTCATTTGATATCTTTGATCTTTTATTCTTCCAGATGAATTTTGTTACTAATTTTACTAGCTCTATAAATAATATTTTCAGAGTTTGATTTGTATGTCACTTATAAATAATTTAATTTGGGCAGAATTTTCATTTGTATTATATTGAATTGGCCAATCCATGAACAACTGTTATTTTTCTAATTTTCTAAATTTCTAATTTCTAGCTCTGACTTTACTTTTGCAAGAAATGTTTTATAATTGTGTTCATAAACTTTTTGGGTTTGTCTTGTCAGGTAGACAAGTATTTTATATTATCTACAATATGAAAATTCTGTTCATATTTCTTCATCCTAGGCTGTATTGATATTATATAGAAATGCTGATGCTTTATGTAGGGTTATTTTGTATCCTGCAACTTTGGCAAAATTGTTAATAATTTCACGTGGGTGTTTTAGTTGTTCTAGGATTTTTTAAGTAAAACATATCATCTGCAAAGAGTGATAGTTTTTTTCTTCATTGCTTGTTCTAATAACTTTATTTTTTTTTCTTCTCATTGATATAGCTAACATTTCTTGTACTAGAGTAAATAATAGAAGTGGTGATGGCCATTCTTGCTTTATACCAATTGCATATGGAAGGCTTCTAGCTTGTCCAGATTACAGATAATGTATTCTTATGTAAAACTACCATTTTAAGGTATATTCATTTATTCCTATGCTTTCTCAAATTTTTAACAGGAATGGGTACGGTATTTTGTCAAAATTTTTTTTTTCTCTATTGAGATAATCACATGATTTCTATTGGTTTTGTTACTGATAGGATCAATTATACTATAGGCTTTTCTAATATCAAACCAGCCCTTCATTTCTGTTATACTTCCCACTGGGTCAGAGTATATGATCCTTTTGGCATATTGCTATAATCTTTTTTGCTAGTATTTCATTGAAATTTTTTGTATCAATATTTATTAGGGAAATTGGTATATCATGTCTTTCTTTGCTTTGTTTTTTCCTAATTTAGATATTATTACTATATTTATGTAAAACAAAGAATTTGGTAATATTCTTTTTTTTAACCTATCTCCCAAAACATTTAGAATTTGCTTGTGAATCCATCTCATCCTGGATATTTTCTCAAGAAGTTTTAAGATAAAATGTTTAATTTATTTTCCTAAGATTATCTTATCTAAGCATTTCATTTCTTCTTCCATTAATTTAGGTAATTAATTTTCTGGAAGATAGATGTTCATTAATTTCTGTTAGATTGTCAGATTTATTGACATATACTTGCATAAAACAATTGCCTTAATTTCCTTGACATTGGTGATTTTTGATACTAGTAATGATTTTTTTCTTTTTAAAAATCAAATTAAACAATGATTTATCTATTTTATTGGTTTATTCATAAACCAGCTTCTCGTTTTATTAGTACAGTTTTCAGCATTTCTAATTTGGTGTTTAACTGGAGATTTTTAATTTGTTCTTTTTCTAGTTTATCTCTGTTTTTTAGTTATATGCCCAGTGCATTCATCTGCTTTTTCTGTTTTCTTGATATAAATAATTAGAAATATAAAGTTTTCCCTGAGTACTGCTTTGGTTGTATCACATAAATTTTGGTTTATTGTCTCATTGATGTTATTTTTGTTAATGAATTTCACATCTTTGTATTTCCTTTTTAATCTTGTTTGTTTTTTTTTAATTTTTTTTATTAAAACTTTTTATTTGCAAAACATATATATGGGTAATTCTTCAACATTAACCCTTACAAAGCTTTCTGTTACAATTTTTCCCCCCTAGTCCCCACCCCTCCCCTACATGGCAGGGAATCTACTACATATTAATTATGTTAAAATACTTGATAAATTGAATATATTATACATAGTTCCATACTTCTCATTGCTGTGCAAGAAAAATCGTATCTACAAGAAAAAAAAATCAGAGAAAGGAAACACAATGCAAGCAAATGTCAACAGGGAGTATGGAAATGTTATATTGTGGTCCACATTTCATATCTCTCTCTCTGGGTGAATATGGCTTTCTTCACTGAACAATTGGAACTGGTTTGAAACATTTCATTGTTGAAGAGAGCCATGTCCATCAGAATTGATCATCATATAGTATTGTTGTTGCCGTGTATAATGATCTCCTGGTTCTGCTCATTTCACTCAGCATCAGTTTATGCAAGTCTCTCCAGGTTTCTCTGAAATCATCCTGCTGGTCATTTCTTATAGAACAATAATATTACATAACATCCATATACTATAATTTATTCAGCCATTCTCCAATTGTTGGGCATCCATTCAGTTTCTAGTCATATGAAAAGGTGTTTCCAGTTTCTAGCCACTACAAAAAGGGTGCCACAAACATTTTTGCACATGTGGGTCCCTTTCCTTCCTTTAAGATCTTTTTGGAATATAAGTCCAATAGAAACACTACTGGGTCAAAGGGTGTGCACAGTTTGATCACTTTTTGAGCATATTTCCAAATTGCTCTACAGAATGGTTGGATCCATTCACAATTCCACCAACAATGTATCAGTGTCCCAGTTTTCCCATTTCCATTTATTGATTGGAGAATGGCTTGAATTCTTATAAATATGAGACAATTCTTTATATATTTTAGAAATGAGGCCTCTATCAGAACCCTTAAATGTAAAGATGATTTCCCAATTTATTGCTTCCCTCCTAATTTAATCTTGTTTCTGTTAGTTTTGTTTATGCAAAACCTTCTTTAATTTTATGTAATCAAAGTTTTCCATTTCATAATGGACATAATTCTTCTTTGATGATGAATTCCTCCCTTCTCCAAAGATCTGACAAGTAAATTATCCCTTGCTCTCCTAATTTGCTTATGGCATTACTCTTTATGCTCAAATCATGTACCATTTTATGGGTGTGTGAGACCTAAGTCTATACCAACTTTCTGACATATTATTTTCGCAGTTTTCACATCAATTTTGTAAAACAATGAGTTCTTATCCCAGAATCTGGAGTTTTGTGGCTTATAAAATGCTAGACTATCATAGGTATTGATTACTGAGTAATATGCATCCAACCTAACTCCAGTGATTCACCACTCTATTTCTTAGCCAGTACCAAATGGTTTTGACTGCTGTTGTTCATAATAGAGTTTTAGGTCTGGCACTGCTAAGCCACCATACTTTGTATTTTTTTCCATTAATTCTGTTGATATTCTTTACCTTTTGTTCTTCCAGATGAATTATGTTATTGTTTTTTCCAATTCTATAAAATAATTTTTGGCAGTTTGATTGGTATGATATTGAACAAGTAGACATATTTAGGCAGAATTGTCATTTTTATTATATTAGTTTGGCCTACCTATGAGCAATTGATTTTTTTCAGTTGTTTAAATCTGACTTTATCAAAGTAACTTTTTTCAGTCAAAATCTTTTATTCTTATTTTTTGTTGTTCATTTCCTCTGTTTTTGTTTTTGTTTTTCATTTTCTAATTTGTTTTTTTTTTTTTGCTTTGATTTCTTTATGTGAGAGTTGAACTCTGGCTTGCACTGCCTCAGGGTTTTTTTCCTGGGGTTTTAGTTCTTGCAACTGACTTTGAGTGGGTTTCAGGTTTTTTTTTTTTTTTTTTTTTTTTTTTTTTTTTGCTTTCTCTGGAGTATAGACTTCCCTTCTAGCAGGAAGTAGTGAGGGGTAGGGTCTCCCCTTTGGTCTTTCCCTAAACCCTGAGCCATAGATTAGAAATGGATTCAAGACTTTTGTGGTGTGGATCCTGGGGTGGGAGTCCTGCCAAGCTGCACAGATAGTTCACTTGCCAAGGGGGCTGCTGATTTGTGGGAGGATGAGGCCTCTTTGATGAATAGTCCCTGTCTTGGAGTTCTTTTTGTTGGCCCCCTGTTATAAGGTTGGGTGCTACTGATACTCCTGGATCTTTTTCCCCTCCCAACCCAGTGAGACAGACCTTTTGTGCCAATCTGGTAAGCTGCTTCCCTTCTAGGTCAATTGTGAGAGAGTTTTGTGTGGGACAGTAAACCCAAATTAAAATTAGAGACCCTTGAAGTAACAAAAAAAATCAAAAAAGGATTTATTGCTATCTTGAGAAAAAGAGCAAGGGCAACTCCCAATAGACAAGGTGTGGGTAGAGGAGTAAAGTGCAAACTGCAAATACAGGTTTTTATAGACCATAACCAGACGCCCCCACCCCATACATTCACCTTTTCTCCCATTGCTTGGAGAGTTATAAGGGCTATGGACCCCAGAGTTGTAACCATATTAGGTACTTAAATACTAATGAAAAGGTGGAAGGAGAGACAGGTGGGAAATGTTTATCTAAAATAATAGAACAACTGCAGCTTTTGGCTGTAGCTCAACTTATTATTGCAAAGTCTCCAGTCACATTTAGGGCATAGGTGGAAGCCACATCCTTATGAGAGATCTTCTGTTTACCTCATACAGTTTTCTAGTTGTTTAGAAAGGAATTTGGGAGAGCTTCAGAGAATTCCTGTATTTCTCCATCATGTTGGAACAGGAAGAAAATTCTTGTTTAAAAAAGAGAACCCTGAGGGGTATTTACCTCAGGCAGGAAATATAAGACAAACATTGAATTTTTGGCTATAAGCTAGCTGAAAGCTGACCTGAGAGATAAAGGGGAAACAGCAGAGAACAGCAGAAAGCAGTTCCGATAAAGTCAGTTTAGCAAGCTGTTCATCAAAGAAGTTAACAGAAGACTTCTAAGCATGGGAAAAGGCAGGTCTTTCTCACTTGTTTTTGACCTTCTGACTGGGAGGAAGAATTCTTCGCCTTTAGTTGAGAAAAATGACTGGGAAAGCTACAGGGAACTTCATAGCTATTGGATAAGAATCCTGAATGCTGACTGAGGTTATTTGTAACTTTCTCTACAAGGAAATAGTTCACTAACTACAAAACCACTTTTGAGTTTCAGAAAGTAACACCTCAGGTGAAAAGCCATAGAGGAAGGCTGAATGCATTGTAGCCTCTCCACTACAGGTGAGAGTCTTATTAACTACAACCACCCCACATTGAATGGTTGTGGTCAGTAAAAGAATTATATCCACAGTATTAGAACTGAAGGTTGTTTGAGGTTATGAGGCGAAAATAAAGTTGAGGAGAAGTGGATCACAACACCTGGGAAAGAGAGACAGAAAGCAACATCTGAAGTGAGAACAGGAAAAAAAAATCCTGTATTAAGGGGGGCCAAAAAGCTGGCCCAGCAGGGAAGATCATTATGACATCAATAGAACATCACTTTATTGTATCTGAGGCTAGTGAATTTCTGTGCTATACATATAACCTGGTCATTCATTTTTCTCTTGGGTGTTCTAGTCTAGTCTAGGAGAATGTTTATGTGGTTCCTGTATGGGCCACATAGAAATGTTTCCTGCTGAGTATGGATGGATTAATGGGAGAATGAACTCAAGGTTTTTGGGGGAGAAATTCAGTAAAATGAATTGGTTAGGGCTCAAGTGCTGTGATTGAGAGGATTCTGACCTAAAATATGGTAAAAGTAACTGGATTGAACAAAATTAGGGGTGCTTGCCATGTATATATGTGCAAACATATACATCATATTATATCATATATTATGTTAGGTTATATATTATCATATATATCATAATCATATAGTTTATTCACTATTTGCATATTTCATTTGTATAATGTATATTCTTATGTGCACCTATTTTATATACACAAAAATGCATACATCCACATGTGTGTATGTATGTATATGCATGTTCTCTATCATCGAGTTCTCTATCATCTATCAATGGTCACTGCCCTTTATATAGACTTTTTTTGTGTTTGCCTTTTTAAAATTCAGTAACCAGCAACTAAGGCTTATTTTCTCCAGAATCATAACATTTCACTTTCCACTAGTATAAAAAAAAACATATAAAATATTACTTTAGCAAAGATAATTCTGATTTGTAGGTAAAATATTTCTTTATCTAATTCTCTATACTTGCCCTCTACTCCATTTCCCAAGTCAAACTTAAAAACCTAAGTTTTCTTACAACCTCTTCCTTATCTCCTACTTTCCCCTAAAATGTATATTGTAGGTAGATCACTTACAATCTTGTGGCTGTATCATTTTCATTAGGACCTTGGAACTTTCCCTTAAGCCATCTTTCCTGTTCGAGAAGCCCTAGCCCCCACTTCTGGGATTATCTAAATTTAACTATCTTTCAAGGCAATCCTTAAAACCAACTTCATCTGTAAAGCCTTCCATGCCACTTTAGCCCTCAGTAAACTAGATCTAGGATTGAATCTTATTGTTTTAAGATTTTGGGGTAACCACAGTGGCAAAGCACAGTAATTGAAAGTAAAGCTAATCATGGGATCTTTTTAAAATTAATTTTTAATTCATCAGTAAAAGAGTGTTTTCTTGAAGTTTTTACAATAAATTATTTGTTTTGTTGGTTTGATAACTCATTAACATTTATTTTTATTGCTATTCAGCATAAAATTATTTTCTTAAGATGAATATGAGATTCTATTTTAAAAATAATAATTTAGATAATTGTGTTAATATATTCTCAACTTTTAATTATTGTGGTATTTTCAACTTTGTATGCACATGAAATATTGGTTGGGATCTATTAAATGTTGTGTTTATCTTATTTGGCTTTAATTCTGATTCTTATTTAGATGAAAATCTCTATAATCATCTAAGCTAAGTTTACAAGCTCCCAGACAAGAAAAAGAACATCTATTTTTAAAAGTAAATCATTTAATCAGGACTAACATAATTAGAAAAGGAATAGGAAATACTCGCTTCTCAGGAATTAGGTTCTCATGTTAAAACCAATAATGCAGGAAAATCTGGTCAAGACATATTCTGATGGGAGACAAGGCATAACAAATATTTCTTGCATGACTTGAAATAATGGCAGAAGAAAGATTCACTCGTGCAGCATCTGAAGACCCCTTCTCACACAACCTCAGGTGTAGTGGGAGGTCTTCTCAGTTCCTTTCCCCTTATTCTTGTTATCTACGAAGGGAAAACTCTTTTTCTTCCTCTCATTTAATCTGATAGAATCATGTTCATGTTTCCACATGGTTTCTTCCCCCTTTTCTTGCCCTTGCATACCTAATATAATCACCTCATATCCAGTTTCACAAGAAAGTTCTTGAAACTTTGATTAGGCTATCCTTGAGGTTCAACATCATATCAGAAATATTATCTATTTTCTTTGAGTACTTTACTAGACTTATAAATGACTAAATGAATTTTTTTCACTATTAGAGTGAAAAAAAATCCCATTTAAACTGGCTACCTTCAGGTGCACTGAAAAGTATGTCATTTAGCATTCCTTTTGGAGTCATATATTGAGAGGCTTATATTTTGCCTAGATATAGATAGTAAATTAAACAAAATTTCAACAATATTAATAGATAGCTTTTATATGCACAATCTTGGGAGATAATGGCTGTTATTATCTTTATTTTACAGATGAAGAAACTGAGGTACAGAAACATTAGATGACTTAACCAGCATAACAGAGTACATAAACAACTAAGAACAGATTGGAACTTGGGTCATTCACTCTCTAACTCCCAACCTTTGTCCATTGAAGCACTTAGCTGTCACTGTAATGCTTAAATTATAGTGTAGTTGTTTCATTCATGTTTGATTCTTTGTGATCCCATTGGATGCTTTCTTGGCAAAGATAATGGAATGATTTACCACTTCTTTCTTCAGATCATTTTAAAGATGAGAAAACTGAGACCAATTGAGTTAGTTAAGTGATTTGCCCAGAGTCACACAGCAAATAAGTATTTGGGTCCAGATTTGAAGGCAGGTTCATCCTATCTTCTCAGCAGGTACTATATCCAATGTAAAAAATAGTTTAGTTTTGAACTAAAACAGTTAATTGATTAATGGAGTGTGTTTATGAAGTGCAAGGGAATTTCTCAGAAGGCTTATTCTAGGCTTCTTACAGTCTCTGGCATGCCCCACTTTTTCATAATTTGATCACCCCAGCTCCTCTGGACATAAAAAAGCTAAAGAAATTTTGGGATCATGGAAAGTACATTTCTCTGATTTTTGAGGGATTTAAAAATGAAAAATAGATTTTGCTTCCTGGCAGGGGTAAAGACAACAGCATTGTTGGTTACATTGAATAACTGCTCAAACCCTATAGTTTGGTAGATTTATTATATTCCATGCTTCTTATACATTACTACTGGTACTTAGTGAATATTTGTGAGATTGAATTAAATTTATATCTTGTAACATGTTCTCTTCTATTGAGTTCATAATAAAACCCTACAATAATATTCCGTGACTAAACAAAAAAATGCATGCTAATGATGGTCCTTTAAATGGCACACACCAATAAAATATAATTCCTCAAAGTCACATAAATTAGAAACTACTAATATAAATGATATGTACAATATATGTCTAGATCTCTTAGCAAAAAGGATGAAAATTCAAACACACTTAATCTGTAAGATGATATGGACTGTGGTTCTGTTCATAAAATCAAGAATGTGAAGGCCAAGTTGCAGAATAAATTGCATGGGCCTATAAGCACTTGATATATCATTTTGAAAAAAAATAATAATTGTCAGAAATGAGTAAGAAGCAGAGGTAAGTATACAAGACATAATAGTGAATGACTATAATAATCTACCTTTTGATAATTCTAAGACTCCAGCTTCTGGTATAAGAACTCACTATTTAACGAAACACAGAAGGAAAACTGGAAAATAGTATGGCAGAACAACATCTCACAACATATACCAATATAAGGTCAGAATGGGAACATGATTTGAACATAAGGGGTGATACTATAAGAAATTAGGAAAGCAAGAAAGAATTAACTGCCAGATCAATGCAAAAGGGGAGAATTTATGAGCAAACAGATGATAGAGAACATTATAAAATGCAAAATAAATAATTTTAATTACATTAAATTAAAAAAAAAGTTTTTGCAAAAAGGTAATGCAACCAAGATTATATAGGATGGAGAAGGGTCAGAAACATTTTTTGCAACTATTGTTTCTGATAAAGGCTTTATTTCTAAAATATATAGAGAACTGAATCAAATTTATAAGAATACAAATCATTAACCGGTTGATTAAAGCTATTTATAGTCATATGAAAAAATTGCTCTAAATAACTAATAATTAGGCAAATGCAAGTTAAATCAACTCTAAGATACCACATCATAGGTCAGTTTGGCTAATATGATATAAAAGGAAAATGTTAAATGTCAGAGAGAATGTGGTAAAGTTGGGATACTAATGCACTGTCGGTAGAGATGCAAACTGATCCAATCATTCTGAAGAGCAGTTTGTAACTATGTTCAATGTGCACACCTTTTGATCCAGTAATATCACTACCAAATCTCTATCTCACAGAGATCATAAAAAAGGTAAAAGGACTTACATGTACAAAAATGTTTATAGCAGCTCATTTTGTGGTATCAAAAAGTTGGAAATTG
The DNA here is from genome assembly GCA_023553655.1 of Myrmecobius fasciatus. Lineage (NCBI taxonomy): Eukaryota > Metazoa > Chordata > Mammalia > Dasyuromorphia > Myrmecobiidae > Myrmecobius > Myrmecobius fasciatus. Next base: position 7,034 of record JAJPUD010021004.1, on the reverse strand, counting down.
AGGAGATGCCTATCAATGGGGCAATGGCTGAGCAAATAGTAGTCTCTGAAAGGAATGGGGAAGGAGGAAGGGAAGCTAAGAGTTGGAAATCAGAATCTTGTAAAGGTGAATGTTGAAAACTATCTTTACACCTAGTTGGAAAAAAAAAACTCTTAAATTGGGGGGTGGATTAATAAATGCACTAAAAGTCACTTTATTTAATGTTCTGCAGTTTACAAATGATCTCTTCAAAAAGCTCTGTGAACTATTACAAATATCATTGTCTCCTTTTAAATATAAAAAAAAATGGAATTTCAGAAAGTTTAAGTAGGGACTTTTAGGTCAAGGGATCAACAAGATGGAAGAGCAGACACTTTTCTCAAACTTTACAAATCTTCAGATTCTCTAAAAAGAAATTATAAATAAGAAACTGATCAATTTTACCTGTTTCTATAGTGTAATACAGAAAGAAATCCAAGGACGCAACAACCTACTTAATGACAAAGGTAAACATCTAATACTTAATACATTTATATAGCAACCATCCCCTTCACCACCACTCACTAAGCCCGCTCTATATTACACATATACTTCTCTGAATATTCAATAGAACTCAATGCTGTTTCATATCCCCCTGCTTGTCATCCTGGTCTACCTGGAATGCTATTGACAATGTTCTCTGCTACAGATGAAGTCAAAAAACTAAGAGATAGGGTGGAGCAGAATGTATGTTTATCTCTATCAGACCTGAAGCAAAGGTGATTGGCATATAGCTGTATCCAATCCTGCCTTCCTCCGCCAAAGTCATTCCAAGGCTAGTACAATATGAATTGCCCACTGCCAATAGAGACTGAAACAACTTTGAAGTCTAGCCCTCATGAAACCTCAAATGAGGGGAAGGAGTCAAAAAGTGAGTGATAAGGAAACTTAAAGACAGAAAAAAAGACTGAAACTACCAAACATCTTAAAAAAAAAAGAAATCTCAGACAGAAGCCTTGAGCACAACAGAGAAAATACTGAAGGAAACATGGTCTCCAGATAACATAAAATATTTCAGCTATCTGTGAATAATTACTGTAAGACAAAGGAATTTTATTCTAAATGAGGCAGAAGACCTTGTGTTTTCCCAAAAGTGCATGGAAAGACAATAGATAACTTTAAATACTTTAAGAGAAAAATAAGAATTGTAAAAGCAGAAATTAAGGCCTAACTAGCATGAACTGAATGGAAAAAAATAGCAGACAAATTAAATACTTTAAACTATTGTAGCAACATCTCACCAAAGAAACAAAAGCAAAAACAACTGATTGGGAACACAAGTTAGGACAATATGAAAAAAGAAACACAAAAAGGAATAATATTAGAAGAAAACATTACTTATACAAATACACACAAATACATACACACAAAAATATTGATTGCAAAAACAGTAATTTTAGACACAATTTACACATTATAGATCTCCCAAAACAACAAAAAATAAATTCCATATATCATAATAAAATAAATAATGCCAGAAAACTTCCTCAAGCTTTGTTCTTCCTGAATATATATAAACAGGATTAAAGGAATGCATAGATTGCTTTCCAAAAATTTAAATGGTTAACTTAAAAATTGAAGTTTCAGGCTCTGATGGGTCATAGCTGTTTGTATTTGTGTTTTTTTTTTGTCTCGAAGTCCAGTATATCTTATTGATATTAGTGCAAGAATGACAGCATATATATGATACTGAAAATTGCATTATTTTCTTCAATATTTCAGGTCTAGCTACTACCTTGGAAGAGAAAAAAGATTCTTTGAAACAGAATTATAATATTGAAATCAAGCCTTTTTGTTGATTACAGTCACATGCAAATTTGCATTAACATTTCAGTTACATTTAAAAACCAGCTACTTATTCATTGTAGGAGATAAATATGAAAATTTCAGAAAGTTGAAATTGAATTAATGGTACTTGACTGGAGTCAAGTATTAAAAAGCCATAGCAAACACTTTCCCCCCTCTCCCTTTCAAAAATTTTAGCTTTTCATTTTGAACACTAGAATTGCCAAGTAAATTTTTCCTGTTTCCAGGGATATATTCAGTTTCATAATCATATTATATTGATTGTAATTATCAATATGCAATTAGTGTTTCTCTGAATACTGGATTTCCTCTTTTTATTTTCTCCCCCTCTTTCCTCTAGACATGACAGCTGCACTTTTCAATATTTCAAATAACTATTCAGTAGTTGAATTTGAATGAGCAGGGCATTTTATGTTAATACTTCTGAAACTCTCCAAGTGGCTTTTTTCTTTGTTATGTTTATGTGTTTTTTTTAGAAATGGAAGGCCACAACCAAGTTTTAGACCAAGCATTTTCTTACATTCTTTCTTTTTTTTTTTTTTCCTCAAGTGGGCTAATTTTACTTTTAAGTATAAAGAAAATAACTTTTTAAAAAGATGTGGAAGAAAAGTAATCATCCAACATTTTCTGGACTTGTAATCACAATGAATATTTTTTTTTAATTATCTCAGATCTGAAATGGAGGAATATCTACAGAAATATAGATTGCCCAGGTTAACGGAAGGGAAAATAAATTATTTAAATAGCCCCGTTTTAGAAAAAGAAATAGAACAAGCTATTAATCAACTCCCTAAGAAAAAAATCTCCCAGGGCCAGATGGTTTTACAAGTGAATTCTACCAAACATTCAAAGAACAATTAATCCCAATACTATACAAACTATTCGAAAAAATAGGGACAGAAGGTATACGACCAAATTCCTTCTATGATACAGATATGGTGCCGATAGCTAAACCAGGTAGGGTGAAAACAGAGAAAGAAAACTATAGACCCATTTCCCTAATGAATATTGATGCAAAAATTTTAAATAAGATTTTAGCAATGAGATTACAGAAAGTTATCTCCAGGATAATTAATACATCTTGACCAAGTAGGATTTATACCAGGAATGCAGAGCTGGTTCAATATCAGGAAAACTATTAGCATAATCAATTATATTAATAACCAAACAAACAAAAACCATATGATTATCTCCATAGATGCAGAAAAAGCATTTGATAAAACCCAACACCCATTCCTATTAAAAACACTGGAGAGTATAGGAATAAATGGGTTTTTCCTTAAAATGATTAGTAGCATCTACTTAAAACCATCAGCAGCAAGCATCATATGTAATGGAGACAAACTAGAACCATTCCCAATAAGATCAGGAGTGAAACAAGGCTGCCCACTGTCACCATTACTATTTAATATTGTATTAGAAATGTTAGCTTTGGCAAGAAAAAGATAAAAGGAATTAGAGTAGGTAATGAAGAAACCAAATTATCACTCTTTGCAGATGACATGATGGTATACTTAGAGAACCCTAGAGACTCAACTAAAAAACTACTAGAAACAATTTACAACTTTAGTAAAGTTGCAGGATTCAAAATAAATCCACATAAATCATCAGCATTTTTATATATTACCAACCAAGTTCAGCAGCAAGAGATAGAAAAAAGAAATTCCATTCAGAATAATTTATGATAGCATAAAATATTTGGGAATCTATCTGCCAAGAAAATGTCAGAAACTATATGAACTAAACTACAAAACACTTTCCACACAAATAAAATCAGACCTAGTCAATTGGAAAAATATTAAGTGCTCATGGGTAGTTCGAGCGAATATAATAAAAATGACAATACTACCCAAACTAATTTACTTATTTAGTGCCATACCAATCAAACTCCCAAGAAATTATTTTACAGATCTAGAAAAAAATAGTAGCAAACTTCATTTGGAAGAACAAAAGGTCAAGGATTTCAAGGGAATTAATGAAAAAAAAAGACAGATGAAGGTGGCCTTGCTGTACCAGATATAAAACTATATTATAAAGCAGCGGTCATCAAAATCATTTGGTACTGGCTGAGAAATAGAACAGTCGATCAGTGGCATAGGATAGGATATCAGGACAAGCTAGGTACTAACGTTAGCAATTTAGTGTTTGATAAAACCAAAGACCCCAGCTTTTGGGATAAGTACTCACCATTCCACAAAAACTGCTCGGAAAATTGGAAACTAGTGTGGAAGAAATTAAGGCTGGACCCACACCTAACACCGCACACCAAGATAAGATCTAAATGGTTTTGCGATCTAGATATAAATAGTGATATTATAACCAAATTAGAGGAACATAGGATAGTTTACCTCTCAGACCTGTGGAGATGGAATAAATTTATGTCCAAAGAAGATCTGGAACTCTTAATTGAACACCAGATAGATAATTTTGATTATATTAAGTTAAAAAGGTTTTGTACTTAATTATCTCAGATCTTGCTTTTTTGTTTTGGAAATATAAAATACTGTCAATATTTACTTAGCACCTTTAGTAAGGCTGATAGAGTAAGAGTTAGAATGATAAACTCACTTATAAACATGAATGGCAGGTTCATAAAGAATAATTGATCACTAAAAATATCTAAGGACATCAATAAAAGAACTATTATTTTTTCAAGAATTCATTCAAAAAACTTTTTATTTGGCATTCAGAGTCTCATATTCAGGCTCCCATCTTTCTTTTCAGTTTTATCTACCACAAAATTCCCACTCTAATCATTTTATTTTATTTTACAACCAAATATTTTCTGGAAGTTCTTTTTTTGCCTCTATTCCTTTGCTTATGCTACTCTTTTATTCTTTCTTTAACATTCTTCCTTACCCTTTCAATACCTGCCAAGAGTATATTTAGCCTTCAAGGGTCAGTTCAAAAGCCTTTACTTCCACGAAACCAATAATACTTATTTGAATCAAGTACTTATCATATTTTGCCATATTGTACTTATTTGTGTAAAAGTCTTATCTCCTCCTCCCAGATTATAAATATTTGAAGGATACAATATCTTTACATTCTTTAATGTGCCTAGCATGTAGTAGCTACTCAATAAGCAGTAAGTAATTAAATGTAAAGAAGTAAAAAAAGTAAATTAAACAAATTAAATTTCTTTCTGAATGAATCATTAACCTTAAGATCAGACAATCTGATTATCCTTATTTTGAAATCCCTAGAAACAAATGTGGTTTTTCAGTTCTCATATTCCCCTAAGGCATTATCTTTCAGGAATCCCCTCCTCCCTATTTTGAAAGATAGCATTTATGTATTATAAGGCACTTAAAAAGTTTTCATTTTAATAATGTATAGCAAAGACCAAACATATATGACAAAGGTAGTCATTTGCCATTTAATAACTTTATTGTTTTGGTAGAGTTGTCTCATCACATTGGTTCTATCAAGGCTGACAAAATATAATGAATAAAATAATTTAACAACCTTATTATGTATTTTGTGTTTATATGTAGCTGGGCATCACCTTCTCATACTTGAAAGCCCTCAGAAAACCTATTGCAGCTTCAGGTTACTTTTTGATTCCATATCTACTGAAAAATGATCCATTACAAGCTCCAACCAGTATATTTACTTGCATTAGTTGGTCAGAGGACATAATTAGTTTAGATCAAAGGCATTTTATGAAAAAATATAATAGCAATAATAATAATAATAAAACCTCTATCTCATAAAAATGGGTAACATTGTCTCATAAATAAAATCACTGTGAATGTGAAGAAGAGTAAACGTGTAGCGAACATGTATGTCTAAAGTAGATGTCTGAAGAGGCAGGCACATAGAGAATGTGCTTCAGGACAAGAAAATGAGGGACAGTTATTGACACCAGCATTGCAGAGCTTCAGTTGTTTTTTGTTTTGTTTTCTGGTCATGTAATGTTACTATTTCCACTTGTGGCATCTTCATTGGTGTCATTACATCAACTCTTTGTTGGGTAATATTGAACTAGGGTCATTATCAGATTTGAATTTTCTGGTACTTGTAATTCTCTTTTCCATTTTTAGCTTCTGTCTTCATTTGGAGTGCTTACTTAGGGACTACATCTTCCTTTTAAGAGAAATTATATATTATGTCATCTCTCTTTTACCTTAGACATCTGAGGCTTAAGCTACAGCTCAATTAGGGGTGCAAGTCCTCTGCACAGCATCAAATTTGGGGAAAAGCCCTCATTTGATCTACTTTATTATTATTATTAAATATTATGTTTATATTAAATATAAAATTATGTAAATTTTATTTATAAAACATATGCATGGGTAATCTTTCAACATTGACCCTTGCAAAACCTTCTGTTCCAAATTTCTCCTCATTCCTCTCACCCCCTCCCCTATGTATCAGGTAGTACAATGCATGTTAAATATATTAAAATATATGCTAAACTCAATCTATGTATACACATTTATAGTTACCTTGCTGCACAAGAAAATCGGATCAAGAAAAAAAAAACTGAGAAAGAAAATAACATGCAAGCAAACAACAACACAGAGTAAAAATGCTATGTTGTAATCCACACTCAGTTCCCACAGTCCTCTTTTTCAATCTAGATGGCTCTTTTCATTACTGAACAAATGGAACTGCTTTGAATCATCTCATTGTTGAAGAGAGCCACATTCTTGATATGCTCCTTTCAAGAAAAATTTTTGTCAGAATTCAGTCTTAGCCATGATAATTTTCTTCTCCAGGTATGTGTTGATCTCTTAAAAAAAAACAGAAAAAAAGAGATGGCTAAATATTGCCTGTGAAATTCCTGTGAAGAGCTTTTAGACATCTTTTTTTTAAATGGTCTTTTATTTTTCCAAATACATGCAAAGATAGTTTTCAACATCACCTTCTCAAAACATGTGTTAAAATTTTTCTATCTCTTCTTCTCCTCCCCGTTTCCCAAGACAGCAACAATCTGATATTGTCTAAATAGGTGCAATTCTAAACATATTTCCATATGTGTGATGCTGAGCAAAAACAAAACAAAACAAAACAAACAAAAACAAACAAAAAAACACTCAAAAGGGAAAAGAATATGAGAAAGAAAAAACAAACAACTACAACAACAGCAACAAGGTGAAAATACTATGTTTTCATTCACATTGTCACCATAATTCTCTCTCTAGATGTGGATAGCTTTTTCCATCACAAGTCTATTGGAATTGCCTTGAATCACTTCATTGTTT
>JAJPUD010021003.1:0-23749 GCA_023553655.1 Myrmecobius fasciatus | reverse complement strand
CTTCGTGGGCCATATCCATCCATCAGGTGAGGAATGGGCCTCAGCTATGGGATATTGATGTTAGCATTTTCAATTTCTGTCTTTTGCCGATCTCTTCCTCTCCCTTTAGAAGTACGGGAATGTCCCTTGCCATGCCAATCTGTGACAAATTGAAATTTAAGATTCTCTGTCCCCAGGTCGATGCCCATCCTGACCCCTGGTGGTCGAATTTGGGATAGAAATCTTGGAAACTGGCATCTTCTTCTAACTGATGAGGATCTGTTTAAGTTACATTTCCTCTTTCTATTCACTTGAGCCATTCTGGGGAAACTTTCATCCCTAGTTCTGCCCTTGGGACACAAACATCCATATGTGTATTGGTGGGAGTAGGGAGAAGTACAGAAGATGGATTATGAGTTTCCATAATCATAATTGATTCCAGGTGGCTAGGTGGAAATTCTGAGGTTGAGAAGGGGTGGGACTGAAATGATGATCTTATGAAGGTATCAGTGCACGTGTTTATGTCTCCCTCCCTTCATGGACATTGGGATGGTCTAGTGCCTCCTTGGAAAGTCCAATGCTGGGATTGGGGGGCTTTCTGTTTTATGTCTTTCTGTTCCTGTGTCTCTGTCTCCCTGTATTACCCACCACCATCCCTAGCCCGGAATGTACACATGTCTCTATGGTACAATAGAATAAGGGCTGGATCTGAAACTAGAAGACTGGGTTTGAATCCCTTTCCTGCCACTTGCTATTGGGTGATCTTGGTAAATAAATTGATTAATTTATCACCTATTACATGGGTAGGAAAACTTTTTTCTGCCAAGGGCCATTTGGATATTTATAACATCATTTGCAGGCCATGCAAAATTATCAATATATAGATTTCAAGCAGTGAGAGATTGTTAATGTTTTTAAGTGCAGAAAATAAAATACATAGAATTACAAAAGGAATCAATTATATTGAAATAAAGATATTACTAATATCTATCCATAACTCCTTGTGGGAAGGATTCTGTAGATCCCAGGTTAAAAACCTTTGGACTAGACCATTTGGACTAGGTCCCTTCTGGCTCTAAAGCTCTATTCCTGTAATCTTTTGAATATTTTTGTATTTTAGTGTCTACCTATAGTTCTTGTATATCTGTTTGTGTTTTTCTGTATTTGTATGTTCTTTTGTGTATTTTTGTGAGTTCCTGTATGTTCTCTCTATGTGTGTGGCTACGTCACTGTATGTATTGTATGTGTTCTACTAAGTATACCTCTGGGTATGTGTGACCCTCGGCCCCCAACCCCCAGCTAACCTGGCCACTGCCTACCAGGGCCCTCCCTCCGGAGCCACCTGGAGCCCATGGACACCATCTTTGTCAAGAATGTGAAGGATGATGGCCCTGCTCACCAAGCTGGGCTTCGGACAGGTGAGTGAGGTGCCAGAGAGAGACATGCATAAAGCTCTCTCCATTGGCAACTGCCTTACTCCTTGCCCTAATTCTCACCGTGCTTGAGGAGAATACCTCGTGGACTTGATGAAATCAGATCCTATATGCTCCCACACCAAACAAATAATGATTTTTCCCCTTGTTTGGTTAGAATGGAGTCCTAACTTTGAGGGTGGGAGACCTGGGATGAGGGAGAGCAAGAGGGCCTGGATTTGACCCCTTTTGAGGAAGAGGATTTACTACCCATCTCTCAAATGAATTTTTCATGGGGGAATGAATCAAGGTGAGATTCTAAAACCATGTTTTGAGAGACAATTGGGGTTGCCAGCAAGGGATGGAGTGCATCTCCCTAAACCCCAAGAAGTTCATGCAGGTCAGATCCTTAGCCTCCCCACCTTCCCCCTTCCCCCATTCCCACCCCCAACCTATATCATCAGGAGACCGGCTGGTGAAAGTGAATGGTGAGAGCATCATTGGGAAGACCTATTCACAAGTTATTGCACTGATCCAGAACAGGTGAGTAACCTCATTCTCTCCACAACCCGAATAAGTCTAAGCCCTGCCTTCCCCTCCCTCAAACCAATCATTATTTACTAGCCCACTATGTCAGACACTGGGCTAAGCACTCAAAGACAGTTCCTGTGCTCAAGAAATTTACAGTCTAATGAGGAAGAAAGCAAACAAACCAATATATATAAAGAAAGCTATACATAGAATAAATAGGAAATAATTAACAAAAGGAAGGTATTAGAATTACAAGAGGTTGAGAAGGATTCCTCTAGAATTCAGCTTCTTAACCTGTGGTTCATGACCACATATTGGGTTTCATAACTGAATGTGAGGGGGTCACAAAATTATGATTTATTATCTGTAAATTTTTGATTTGTATTTCACATACCTATAAACCTGGATTCATGTAAGAATTTCTTGAGTGAAAAGGGGTTGTGAGTGGAAAAAATTTAAGAAGTCCTTTGTAGAAGATGAAATTTTAGTTGGGCTTATAGAAAGTCAAGGAAGTCAGTATGTGGAGAGGAGGAAGAACATTCCAGGCACAGGAGACAGCCAGAGAAAATATCTGGAGCCAAGAGATGGAGAGTTTTGTTCTTAGAATATTTTGCAAGAGGCTTGCTCCTGAGTATCTGGAGCATCCTGTATTCCCAGATGGCCTTTTTCGTCCCTCCCCTTGCCTTGGAGTGTGTGTGTGTGTGTGTGTGTGTGAGAGAGAGAGAGAGAGAGAGAGAGAGAGAGAGAGAGAGAGAGAGAGTGTGTGTATTTAGAGGTGGAAACCAATGGTGTAGGCTGATCACCTTCCCCTGCCTCTACAGTGATGATGCCTTGGAACTCTCCATCATGCCCAAGGATGAAGACATCCTCCAGCTGGTGAGTTCCTGTTCCTTGACCCTTTTTCTGGGTAGGAAGATTGCCTTATTAGATGAGATAGCTGAGATGTCAAATATAACACCTCCTCTTAATGTCTTTTCTTTTTCCCATTAGCACAGCAGGAGAGTGAAGAAAGGGTTAATCCATGGGGGAGGTCTACTTGAGAATTGCCCACTTTGCCCAATGCCAGGGCACCTCCCAGGGGGTGGCATAGGTACTGGTTGCCTCATGGAGGGCAGCCAGGAAGATGTCTCAGTTGGTGATGCCCCAAGTAGATCTGCCTAGGTAGCTTCCATTAGGAGATACTGGTACAATGCCAGATTCAAGAAGACCTTTGGTCATTCCACAGAGATACTTCCCTTTTGAAGAACCCTTCCTCTCTCCTTTTTCTCCATCCCACCTTCCCCCCGTGGGTGAGACTCTCCAGAAGTCAAATCCAGGATGGTCCTCTCCATTCCTTCTCCACTGACATGTCTACACACAGATATTCATCCTGGCATGGGCAAAGACCCTCTCCCAACAGTTAAAGGGGTGAGAGGGGAAGTTGTCCATGATGACAGGATTTTCCCTCTGCTTGCCTAAGCCTAGGGACAATATCTTCTGCTCATCTATTTCTATTTTATGGGTAACCCAGCTCAATCCTCAATTTCATGCTTGAGGGGCACAGGGTCAGCATGATTTCTGCTAAAGCAGTGGCCTCTGAGAGGGGAAGAAAGTAATGGAGGCTGTCCCAGGCTCTGGGGGAGATTTATATGTCCTGCAGTGTTGGTCTCTCAGCTTCCTCAACGTACTCAAAATCATATAATCATGATCACAGCATTTATAGTGACCTAGATAACTCCTTTGCCCTTGGGTGGGGGGGTGGCTTTTGAAGAGGAGGAATTAGAGACAGTTCTGGCTCTCCTGCTTCAGCCTTCATCTCCCTATTTTTACAAAGGCTCAGAGAGATTAAGTGATTCACCCCAAATCATGAAGCATGGAGTCAGAATCCAAGCTCCTCCCAGTATACCCCTCCCTAATCTTGACGGGCTCTGGGTCCGGAGGAGAAACAAAAGTGTTGCCCCAGATTTGGGGAGAAAGGAGAGGAGAGAGTGTGAGGAAGGATGGAACATGGAGGATAGAGGTCCAGGGGTGAGTTCGCAAGAGTGGGGGTGGGCACTGTGTGAAGTATTGGCATTTTACAGAGTGGCACCTTCCCCCTTGTGCCAAGCATAGTGAGGGGAGGAGCCAGCTTGCATAGTATGAAGGATGGTGTGGAGGTGCCCACACGGAAAGGGTGGGGAGAGAGCACCAGATGTCAGTATTTGGATGCTGGCCACTCTTCTGTCGTTCTATCCCCCACCTCTTACCTCCCCCCCCCCAATTCTTCAACCACCGGCAGGCCCAGGAGGGTGGGGCCCAAGCATTCCTGTGGTTGGGAGCCAATACTGCCAACCAATCAGGGCATGGGCAGCCACTGACGCCACCACTCGATACTGTCTAGGCCCCCCCCCCCTCCCCGGTCCCGGCTACCTCCCCCCACATCCCGGTCTCAGAGCCAGGGTGGGGGCCCGGCCAGGGAGAGCAGGGCCCTGAGAGGGAAGATTGAGGACCGGGCTCCAGGCCTCAGCTGGTTAGTGAGGGCGGAGCTGAGGGGGGAGCCCAGGAAAGGGAGGGGGATCTGGGAGTGGGAAGGCGATGAGCAAAGGAGGCGTGGTCAGGATGCTGTGATGTGGGGAGCCGGCAGGATGGCCGGGAGGAGAGGTATGTGTGTGTTTGTGTGTGCGCCCTTGTGTGTTTGCCCAAGTAGTGTGTTGGTGTCTCAGTGCATTTCAGGGAGTGTCTTGCTGTAATTGTGTGTGTGTGTGTGTGTGTGTGTGTGTGTGTGTGTGTAGCCGCCCTCCCCACCCCTACCCCAGCTATACCTTCCCACTGTATTATTTCCCTAGAAAAGGTCCCTTATGGGCCGTTAGGGAGGGGCCAGAGATCAGCTGGTCGGGAGCCCCTGGGCTTCTTCTGGCTAAAGGCTGACTGGGTCCCTTGGTCCTGGGGGCCGCCTCCTTTTTTGGCCGGGTGAGGGCCGGCTCTGTCACTGCTCAGCAATGCAGCGCCAGCCTCAGTCTTGGAGCCAAATTCCAGAACTGGGGGGGGGGGCTAGAATAGAAGGGGGGCGGGCCTGCCAAGCCCCTCAGCCAATGCTGGCCCTGGAGCGGAGCGCAAGCTGAGAGAGAGCAGGAGATGGGAAAGTCTGAGATCAGGAGACTTCACATTCCCTCCCTCTTTCCTTCCCTCCTTCCCCTCCATCCTAGGAATCATTTAAGCCAATAGTAAGAGGATAGAGGTTTTTGGTCCCGTACAGGAGCCAGAGGAATAATCTCTTCTTCCCGAGCTGCCGCCTCCCCTTCCTCCTCCCAGCCTCCATCCCCTGCTTCTTGAGGTCCTCCTCCCCACCCCTAACCTCTTTTTCTGCCTCTGGAAGCTAGGTCTCGTTTCTGAAGGGGCTTTAGGCTCTAAGAGGGGTGTGTATGGCCCCATTACCCTGAGGAGTAGAGCAGAGTTATTTCTGGAGGAAGAGGATGGCAGATCAAATGTGAGCTCTTGTTGCCAGAAACAGCCTTTGGCTTAAGCCTGAAAGGAGCCACACAGTAAACATAATATAATTGGCCCCATGTTGGTTTTCTAGTACTTCATATTGGGTTTGTACTTCTTCCTTCCCTAGAACTCAGCAAACCTCTCCTTTCCCTCCATTGCTCCCCCAACCCATCTCCATCTTCCCCCCAAAGTAGCTTCCACTTATCTCTGTAATAAAAATAGTAACTATGGTTTATATAGGGCTTGCAACATATTTTACATGTGTTATTTCATTTGATCCTCACAAGAGCCCTGGGGGTTAGGTGCTATTATTATCATTGTTTTACAGATGAGGAAATTGAGACTCAGAGATGTTAAATGACTTGCCCATGATCACCTAGCTAGTAATTGTCCGAAGCAGAATTTGGACTCAGGTCTTCCTGATTCCACTAGGCCAGCCCTGCCTAGACAAATGACCAGTTGGGCTTTGCTGACCTCTTTCCCTTCTTCCTGTCACTCCCCTCAGGCTTATTCCCAGGATGCCTACCTAAAGGGGAACGAGCCATATTCTGGAGAAGCCCGGAGCATACCAGAACCGCCTCCACTCTGTTACCCCCGAAAGACCTATGCTTCACAGCCCCGGGCCTCGTCCCGGGTCACCATGGTGTCTGAGCCCCACTCGGCACCCCCCACTGACCACTGGCGCCCTTCCCCTTGGAGTGATCCTGGCTATCGTGCCCCATCATCCTGCCCCCACCCAGACAACGCCTCTTTTGGGATGAGCCAGCCGCGCCCCAATCCTAGTGCCTTTCCCCGCCTTGCTCCTGATCCTCGGACTTCCCGTGCCTTCCAGGACCCTGGGGTCCGGGCACCCCCAAGCAAACTGGAATGCCAGCAGGCACTGTCCCACTGGCTGTCGAATCAGGTGCCTCGGAGGAGTGGAGAGGGGCGGTGCCCAGTTATGCCCCCTCGTGCTCGAAGTGTCTCCCAGGACCGGCTGGGAGATGTTGTGGCCCATCGACCATGGCCCTGCTCTGCCTCCCAGGATGCCCTCTGTCATCTGGGGCACGAGGGATGGCATCGAGCCCGATCCGATGACTACCTAGGTCGCTTTGTCCGCTCTGCCGAGGCACTGGGGCCAGGCACACTGGTGTCTCCCCGATTTGAGCACTCTGGGTGGGTGCCCCAACGTACACCAACCCGACCCCCTACCTGCCTACCCCAGGACCCCCCAGGACCGAAACCCCCAGCTCAGCCCACTCATCCCAGCTTGGATGACACAGGTTACATTGGGTACCGAAGTTATAGCCCCTCTTTTCAGCGCCGGACTGGTCTTCTTCAGGCCCTTTCTTTCCGGGACTCTCCCTTTGGAGGGCTACCTACCTTCAACCTCCCCCAACCATCTGCCCCACATTCAGCTGAGTCCTTGGAGCCACTCAGGGTTACACGGCCAGAGCCTAACACCCAGCCACCAGAGCTGCCCCCCGAAGAGCGGAGGGAGGAGGTGGTTCTCCGACAGAAACCACCAACTGGACGCAAGACTCAGCAGCCTCCCCCGAGGCAGATGAACTTTGGGTTTGGTGATGAGACCTCAGAACCTGAGTCAAGTGGGCAAGGAGAACATCCAAGCAGGAAGGTGGCACCATTGGCAGCTGCTGAAGACTCACTGGCATCCATTCCCTTCATAGGTGAGTGGGGGCTGCTATGGGGCAGGATGGGAGAAGAGGAAGTCCATTCTTCTCCATCTTGTTCCCTTTTCCCCACCTTCAATAGTCAGAGGTTTGTTCTGGCTGATGAGAGGGGAGCCAGAGGAAGGGAGAGAAAAACTTTGCCCTTGAGAAACTTCCAATCTGACATGGTGATGATGATGATGATGATGATGATGATGATGATGATGATGATGATGATGATAGTAACTAACATTTCTATAGTGCTTACTATGGGTCAGGCACTGCTAAAGCACTTTAAAATTATTATCTCATTTGATCCTCATAATAACCCTGGGAGGTAAGTGCTTTTATTATCCTCATTCTACAGATGAGGAAACTGAGACACAGATTAAAAGATTTGCCCAGTAGAGTCTGAAGCTGGATTTGAATTCAGGTTTTCCTGATGCCAGGTTCAGCACTCTATCCATTGCATCTTCTAGCTGCCTAGCTAGGTGAGATAAGATCCATTCCTTGGGTGTGATGGATCAGATAATGCCTCACTAGTGTGTCAGAGGTATCTGAGAGCACTATCTTGGAGAGATTTCACCCTCAAGGAGGGACAGGAGGGAAGGGTGCATGATGAACTAGGCTAAGGTCTCCTTTCCCACTTTTCCTGCTTTTATCCTTCTGAAGATGAGCCTACCAGCCCCAGCATTGACCTAAAAGCCAAGCATGTACCAGCCTCAGCCGTTGTGTCCAGTGCCATGAACTCTGCCCCTGTCATGGGCACCAGCCCATCCTCCCCAACCTTCACCTTTGCCCTTGGCCGCCACTACTCACAAGACTGCAGTGAGTACCTGTACCTATCCTCATTGTACCCAAAGCTCACTTCCTAGTCTGCTCACTAGTTGATTTATTAGTCTTGTTCCTTGATGTCTATGAAAGTTGCAATCTGATTTCTTTTGGACCCACTGTCTGATTTTCAACTGCCCCCTCGGTTGCTTTCCATCATTGTTGGGGAGAGCCTGGTGATCATTGAGATGCTGATGTGGGAACACTGGGAGATGGTCTGGTACCTGGGGGGAGAAAGAGGGAGGAACAAGAAGGAGGGAAGGAAGGGAGGAAGAGGGAGCCTCAGATGTGCCCCCGACCCAAAATGTATCTACTGGGGATGGGCATTACAGGCAGCATCAAAGCCGGCCGACGGTCATCCTATCTGCTAGCCATCACCACTGAGCGTTCCAAGTCATGTGATGATGGCCTTAACACCTTTCGCGAGGAGGGCAGGATACTCCGGTAAGTCGCCCCAGCTCACCCATTCTCAGTTGTACCTCGTGCCCAGTTACGTACTCACTGCTGTTGGGTAGGGCCAGGACAGAGGCACTTTTCTAAATCCTGGATATGAAATCAAAGCAGAGGGCTTGGTTTCAAATCCTTGCAATCATTGGGTCCGTCAGCAGGTCACCCCCATCTCTGGGCCTTAAGTTCCTTATTTGTAGAATGAGGGAGTTGGAAGCAGATCTCAGGTAAGCTCTGAGGTCTCTTGATTCAGAGACCCACAGAACCTGGGATCTCTCCCCATGGGAGGGCAGTGTTCTATTCAAGGAAATCCCTAATCTTTGGGGAGTTCAGAGAAATGCAGGAGGCAAAAATCAGAATTCCCTTCCCCGTATTCCATTCTTCCTCTCTCACACGCCAGTACTTCTTTCTCCAGACGACTCCCTAACCGAGTGCCCAGCCTTCGAATGCTGCGAAGCTTCTTCACAGATGGGGTAAGCTGCTGGAGGTGGGAGGGGCCACAGGTGATGGAATAAGCTGCTGGAGGTGGGGTGGGCCAAAGGAGGTGGGATGGGATAAAGGAAGCTATAAAAGCTGGCAGGGAGCCCTGCCAGCCAGAGCCTTGGACCCAAACTTATCTCTATAACCTATAACCTTACTGCCTCTGGGTCTCAGTCTCCCCAGCTATCACATGTTTTTGAAATCCACCCTACTCCCTGCTTATTTGCATTAGATACAACAGGGAGAAATGGACTTATCTTTGGTTTCTTTTTAGGGTCTTATTGATGATAAATGTTAGGGGAAGTAGGAAATGGTACAGTCTCTTAATTTCACTTTCTTCTTGATGGATTTTTGTTTAACTCTTTGCTGATCTTGTTACCTGCTCTGCTAACTTAACTCCCAGTGATAGTACCATTTCCTTTGTTTATTTATCTCCTTATTGACATTATTAGCTCCTTTGTTTACTTAACTCCTTATTGACAGTATCACTTCCTCTGTTGATTTAATCCCTTCCAGTCTGAAGTTGAAGGTTTAGTCAAGTTTTCTCTTCCTAACAGTATGACACCTTGGGAGGTCATATCCTTTGCAACTCTCTCTCATCTCCTTTGTACATGTCTTATGACCTCAATACAGGAGACTCAGAGAAGTTAAATAAATTAATCAAGATTTCACAATAAATTCAAGAGGAAGAGGAAGGCCAGACATAGTGCTCCCACCCCACCCCCGAGCATGAGGTATTTGAAGAGGTATTGGTGTAGACTCCTGTCTGATTTACTCCTTCCCTTTTCATCACAGTCCTTGGACAGTTTGGGCACGTCAGAAGATGCCCCCTCCAAGAGGCATTCAACCTCTGACCTCTCAGACATGACTTTTAGTGATATCAGAAGAGAAGGCTGGTTATATTTTAAGCAGATCCTTACCAAGAAGGGAAAGGTAAGAGAGGGAGGGTTAAGGGTAGGGGTATAAGTCTCTGTGTTACCATCTGTCTGACTGAAAATCAACTACCTCAGGGGAATAGTAACAGAGGGAAGGGACAGATCT
Organism: Myrmecobius fasciatus; assembly: GCA_023553655.1. Taxonomy (NCBI): domain Eukaryota; kingdom Metazoa; phylum Chordata; class Mammalia; order Dasyuromorphia; family Myrmecobiidae; genus Myrmecobius; species Myrmecobius fasciatus. Next base: position 13,932 of record JAJPUD010021003.1, on the reverse strand, counting down.
CAAAACAACATTTATGGGGAACAATTCTTCAGAAGGCAGTTTAGGAACCAGAGGAAAACATCTTAAATTGCAATATGAGATTGAGATTAGAGATCAAAGTTAGATTCCAGTTCAACTCAGTAAGAATTTTTAGGTGTCCTGGGCACTGTACTAGGTGCTGAACCAAAAACGAAATCAAGGAACTTCTTAACTGGAGCTAGGGTGGCAGAATTGATTGGGGATATGTGGGGGGGGAGCGCCCTGAATTCCAATTCTCATTATGCTAGATATGGATCTTAAGCAAATTATCCTGCCATTGGAGCCATGTTTTGTAAGATGAAGGACTTGGACAAGATGATCTCTAAAGTCCCTTCCAGTTCTAAGACTAATAGGATTCTATCATTCTATCATCCTAAGGAGGTTGGATAGAACATATTTTACATGTTGATAAAAAGATGATGCCATTGATCCAGGGGTATGCTGGTAAATATTTAACTAAATGGGGCTCTTAAAGGGGAAAAATTTCCTTGTGACACATTTTAATTTAATCTGTACTATTAACATTTCCTCCCCCCATTACTTTAATACTGGAAACTTAACAAAATAATAAATTGTTTCTGAGGTGTAAATGCTTACACTGAAAATTTAACAATCATCTCTGGAGGGCTGATTCTATCTGGCTCCAATACATTCCTGGGTTGATCCCACTGATTCTCAGCTGACTTCCTGGGATGATTCTAGCCCCAAACTAATCCCTTCAGAACAATTAAAGGTGCAAATGTAAAATATAAGAGAAGAGAATAGAGGAGCTCCCAGATATATTAATGCTTATGAATGCTTCTAAACTATGTGGATTGGGGTAGGATCCTGGAGAATTGAGGTAAGAGGACCCTGGAACTCAGGAAAGGAAGCTGCCTGTGGAAGAGATGGGGGAGGGTATTTATGGTATTTGTAGACTCTTAGAAATGCTGGGAGGTTGGGGGAAAGTCTGGAAGTATTTAAAGGAAGTATTTCTTAGGGTCAAGTTTCCTTCTCCTCACTCCCACTCCATTCCCCTTATGACATCCCTTATAATTGCTTGTTAGGTTGTCTTTCTTCTTCAAATGTGTCTTGCCTAATATTGGAGGTTGATAAACAGGGGGAAAAAAACACCAGATTGGGATTTTAAGGAGAGTCAGGGAGCCTGAATTATTCATCCTCTGGATAATCCAATCTACATCTTGGGCAATCTGACACTCCCAGTTCTAGCCCCATAAATGCCTACTGTACTCTTTTATACACTTTGTAATTATCTCATTTACTCATCTTGGTTAAGTGAGAGAGAGCCCCTTTTCTCAAGTTAACCAAACATGGGTAGAGATTGGAGGAATGGAGAAAGGGTTTTTTTTTTTTTTTTGTGTGTGTGTGTCTGTGTGTGTGTATTTGTTTTGTTTGCTTTTGTTGGTGAGTGTTAGGAGAGGTCCAAGTCTGGTTTTGGTGTAGTTCTGCTTTCTTGGGGATTTTGAAAGTTATTAAGTGCTAATGATAACTGACATTTAGCTCCAAAATTTGCAAAACACTTCACCTTCATTAGGGGGCTCTTAATCTGGAACCTACAGACAACTACACACACACACACACACACACACACACACACACCTCTTGGAGTTTGTGAATAGATTTCAGTGTGGGTCTATGCACTTGAATAGGAAATACATCGAATTTTTATTTCAATATAATTTGTTTTCTTTGTAATCCCATCATTTTATTTTGTGCTTTTATAAACATTCTATTGAGAAGAGGCCCATAGGCTTCACCAGTGGTCCTTGGCAAAAGCTCCAGAAGCCTTGATTTATTCATTTGAATCTCAGAGAAACAATTCAGTGTTTTATAGATGATTAACTTGAGGCTCAGGGGGATTATTTCTCATGGTCATACAGTTAGTAAATGTCAGAGATGAGATTTAAATCCAAAGACTTCCTGATATCAATCAAGCATTTTTATTCACTATCATATATTACCCCTTTTCGAATGACACTTCATTTCATGCTGTCCTTCCTGTTGAGTCCTATTTTGTAAATCAACCACAGATCTCTCTGCTTTCTACAGTTTGGGTGTATAAGGAGATTGGGTCTCTAAAAGATAACCTAGAATATTTTGGGATTACACAGAGAACCCCTCTGATTTCTATTCTATTCTATTCATATAACCTGCTCAATTGGAGCAAACCATGCTATGATATTAAGCAAAATGAGGACATACCTCTTGGGGTCAGGAAGGGAGTATTTTCCAACCCTGTGGTCAGTCCTCCCCCCCCCTTTTTTTCTTTTTTTTTGTTGAGGTGATTGGGGTTAAGTGACTTGCCCAGGGTCACACAGCTAGGGAATGTTAAGTGTCTGAGCCCAGATTTGAACTCAGAACCTCCTGACTCCAGAGCTGGTGCTCTATCCACTGTGCCACCTAGCTGCTTCATCAGCTCCCCTTTTGCTAATCACTTAGGGGAAAGAACTCTTAGGGCTTTTCCCTTTGGGAAGTCTAAGATGATGAGGGAAAAACAATATCTGTTCCCTTCCTCTAGGGAATCCACTACTATAGATTTAGATCATTGCTGAATTGGAGAGGCAAGTGGTACAGTGGAAAATACTGGCTTGGTCTGGAGTCAGGTAACCTCTGCTACTTGTTTGAGTGATTTTGGACAAGTCACTCACTTTTTCTCTCTGAACCTCAGCTTCCTTAGCCATTAAAAAGAACAGATTGGACTTGATAATTTCTGAGTCCCCTTGTAAATTTTTGAGCCCCTTATCCTATGAATTTGAAGGGGGGAGGTCTGAAAATGAAGGTATCAGGTCCCTTCAGGAACCTGTTTTCTGAAGAAGGTAGGCAAAAACTGTGAAGAGAAGAAACAAAGGCTTGATTTAGGAGCAGAAGAAGGTAGGGAGAAAGAGTACTGGCTATAGAGTTCAAATTCTGCTTTGGGTTGGTCACTTGGGCTGAAATTTCTTCATCTGAAAAATGAGGGGTTAGGCTAGATAGCCTCTGGGGTCCCTTCTAGCTCTAAAACCACGATCTTGTGGGTAGATTAATAGGAGCTGAATAAGGGTTTGGGGGACCATCTGGAAGAACAGGGTGTGCATGTGTATAACCCAGTTCTCTGCTGCCTTACTTCCATCTCTCCCCATTTTCAGAGGCCCTAGCTGAGTGACAAGGTCTTAAAGGGCTGACCATGCCCACCATCGGGAAGAAAGTCTGGGAGGGCTGAGGGAGGGTTGGCAGGAGGGGGGGGCAGTTGTGAGTCCAGGTTTTCACCTCTCTCCTCTTTCCCCTCCCTGTCTGTGTATCTTCTGCAGAAAGTGGGTGGTGGCCTGCGCCAATGGAAACGCGTCTATGCTGCGCTCCGGGCACACTCACTCTCCCTGGGCAAGGAGCGGCGAGAGGCAGGCACGGCGGCGGGCGCAGGTGAGGAGGAGACGGCGCCCGTCTGCATCAGCTCGTGCCTGGTGGACATCTCCTACAGCGAGACCAAGAGGAGGCACGTGTTCCGGCTCACCACCGCTGACTTCTGTGAATATCTCTTTCAGGCTGAGGACCGTGATGATATGCTGGGCTGGATCAGAGCGATCCGGGAAAACAGCAGGGCTGAGGGCGAGGTGAGGGCCAGGGGGCCTCCCACCACAACCATCATAGGGCAGTGGGGACCTCTCCCCACTTGCCTCTCTTAAGCCATTAGAAAATTTCCCACTCCCATCTGTGCCCATCTCATCTACTCTGAAGATTTTCCTTTTCTGTGGATCTTAGAGGATGAGATTATCTTCTCCCCCACAAAGCCTCCAAAGTCAGAGTTGACTCAGGTTACCTACCTGGTAGGATTGACCCAGAGAGACAAGGATGGATAAGATGACCTTGGAAAGAGATTGGAAGCAGCATAGGAGCTATCTCTATACCTCTCGGTTGTGTGTTTCCCAGGGTTTCAGGAGCAGCCCTAAACTGTGTTAGTGTAAACTGAGTTCCTTTCTGTTGCCCTGGAGGAGAGACCCGTGCCCTCAGAACTGGGCTTTGTGAGCTCCGGCTCTAACTCACTAACACTTCCTGGCTTTGTGGGCACTTCCTGTTATCTTACCATTTGACCTCCTTACAAGGTCTCTGAGCAGAGTGGGCTTGTTTTCCCTCAACTCAGTATAGAATGAGGTCTGTCTTGAGAGACCCATTTCCAAGGAGACAAGATGGAGCAGAAGGGTAGACCTCTTCTCCAGGGGCTGTGTCCAGCCATCACAGATATAGGTGTCACAGGAAAGGAGTAGGAGCTGGTCCTAAGGGTCCGCCTTTCTGTTTTGGGCACATAAGTCTTTTAACAGGAAAGAGACGGGAAGGTTGGAGCAAGCTCCAAGAATGGGCAATGGAGGGGAAGGAGAGATGCCCACTGTTTCTCTGGGCACTCATATTTGGTGTCTTCTCTCTTTCTTCCCATCCTCCCTCCTCCTCTCTGCCTCTTCCTGTCTTTGTTCTCCCTCCTCTACCCTTCCCTAGGACCCTGGCTTTGCCAATCAAGCTCTGATCAGCAAGAAGCTTAATGACTACCGAAAAGTAAGGTAAGGACCCCAGGCATTCCCTGCAGTAGGGTAGGAGAATGTTGGACTTGGAGTCTGGCATGTCTGAGTTCAAAATCCCATCTCAGATACTTCCTAGCTCTGTGATCCTGGGCAGATCACTTAATTTCTTGTTGACTTAAGTTTCTTCTGAATGGAGAATAATAATATTTACCTCTTAGGGTATTTGCGAGGATCAAAGGAAATAGTATAGATGAAACATTCTGCAAATGCTAGCTGTTATTGTTAACCCTGGTCTTTCCCTCATGCCCTTCCAACCCTAACTGGAAATGGCTCCTTGGTCTTAGCGATTACAATTCTCCCTCTCTTTGTAAAATAAGAGTTTGGTTAGATGATTTCCAAGATCCTTCCAGCCCTTAATATTTTGTGTTTCCATGAGTGGAGAAAGTAGACTATAAGAGTAGTTTACTATTACAGCAGCAGTGGAAAGAGTACTGAACTGAGGCGTTTGGAGACTTGGGTCTGGCATGAATTGGTTGGTGACTTGCCCTCTCTAGATCTCAGTTTCTTCTTCTGTGAGATGATGGGGTTGGACTACATGAAGTTGGGAATACTTGCAACTTTGATGGAGGCCACAAGATAAGGGAGGAGCATGTGTCCTGGGCACTCTGGGCCTGCTGGGAAAGAACCTGGCCACCTTGCCCATGTCCTGGAATGGATGGGGCAGCCAGGTCCCATTGTCTGGGTCCATCAGGCTCAGGAAAAGGAATGTTCTGAGGTGGTAACCTTCAAGTAAAGACCCCTCTATCCTTTGTCTTTATTTCTTTCCTAGCCATATCTCTGGCCCCAAAGCAGACTCCTCTCCCAAGAGCTCCCGAGTAATAGCAGGCCTCAAGTCAGAGCTCCTGAAGCAGAATGTTTCCAGATCTCCCAGGACCCAGGATCTTCCTTCAGGGACCAAAGGTAGGAGACTAGAAAAGATGTAGTAGAGAAAAGGGGAACCTACCACAGAATGGGGAGAGGACAATGGGGTGATTGTTTGAGTACAATGGGGAGCCTACCACAGGATGGGGGGAGGACTTCAGGGGTGATTGAGGACAGTGGGGGAGCCTACCACAGGATGGGGGGAGGACTTCAGGGGTGATTGTTTGAGGACAATGGAGAGCCTACCACGAGTTGGGGGAGAGGGCTTCAGGGTGATTGAGGACAGTGGGGGAGCCTACTATGGGATGGAGAAGAGAGGACTTCAGGGGTGATTGAGGACAGTGGGCTTGTGTCTTTTTGTATCGATGTGTCTTTCTGAATATACATGTGTCTATATGGGATTGCCATGTAGATAGGTATATATATATATATGCTTATATGCCTCTGTCTGGACTCCTGGTGGATCCTTGTTCCTAAGTAACCACTGTGTGTTCTTCTTCCCACCATCCTCACCATCCCACCATCTTCTTCTCTTGCCATCCTCAGATGACAGTGCTGCAACTTCAAGAGCCCCCTGGGGCATCAACATCATGAAGAAGAATAAGAAGCCCTCTCCGAGGGCATTCGGGGTTCGTCTGGAAGAGTGTCAGCCTGCTGCTGACAACCAGGTGGGGCCTAAGAACTTGGGAGCAGTGGCTGGGACCAGGGGCCTCTCAAAGTGTGGGGGGTATGTGGGAGAGGGGAATTGTTCTGCTCAGAACTTCCGCCTCCTGCCCCCTTATGCCTGTATCCGTTGGTCCGCAGCGAGTACCACTGATTGTGTCAGCGTGCTGCCGCATGGTGGAGGCAAGGGGGCTCGAGTCGATGGGTATTTACCGAGTGCCTGGCAACAATGCTGTGGTGTCTAGTCTACAAGAGCAGCTAAACCGAGGGCCAGGGGACATCAACCTTCAAGATGAGGTAAGTCTGTTGGAACAGCTCTTTCTTTACTTAAAATTAGAGTGTGTGGCTGTGGTCAGGAGTGTGGCCAAAGGCCCTGGCTTCTCTCTTATCTGGTTGAACACTTGTCAATTGAGAAAGCGTTTATTGAACACTTAGTGTAACAGGCCCTGTAGATGTGCTCCTGTCATTCCTCTGCTAAAACCCCTGCTCCAGCTCCCTTTTGCTGAGTCAAGTTCAGATTCCTTTCCCTGGCATTTAGGGTCTCTCACAATCTGGTGCTACAATATGGGTAACAGCTTTTTTATTTCATGATCCAGTCAAATTGGACTTGCATTTACTCTATATTAGTGTTGTCAAACTCAAATGGAAAAGAGGGCACTAATCCTGAGCCCCTTAGTGATTTCTTTTTGAAATGTAACATTGCTCAAGATTTGTTGCATTTTTAACTTTGTTAAATAGTGTTAAACATTTCCCAATTACATTTTTACAAATGTATTTATTTATAATACACATTGCTTTATGAATCATGTTGGGAGAGAAAAATCAAAACAAAAAGGAAAAACCATGGGAGAGAGAAAAAAAAACAGAAAAAAAGAAGTGACCATAGCATGTGTTGATTTACATTCAATCTCCATAGTTCTTTTTCTGGATACAGATGACATTTATCGTCTCAAGTCTATTGGATTTGCTTTGGATCACTTTAGAACCACTGAGAAAAACCAAATCTTTCATAGTTGATCATCTTGCTGTTGTTGTGTGCAATGTATTCCTGATTCTGCTTTTTTCACTCAGCATCAGTTCATCTAAATCTTTCTAGGACTTTCTAAAATCAGTTCATGATTTTTTTATAGAACAATAATATTCTATTACCTTCATATACCACAGCTTATTCAATCACTCCCCAATTGATGGAAATCTACTCATTTTCCAATTCTTTGTTACCATAAAAGAGCTGCTACAAACATTTTTGTACATGTGGGTCCTTTTCCCTTCTTTATGATTTCTTTGGATTACAGACCCAGTAGTGACTCTTTGGTCAAAGGGTATACATGATTTTGTAAACCTTTAGGCATAGTTCCACATTGCTCTCCAGAATGTTTGGGTCCTCCACTCAGGTGCCAAAGTGATCTTCTGAAAGCACACATCTGATCTTCTCTCTTTCTGTCTCTCTCTCTATCTGTCTTTCTCTCTGTCTCTGTCTCTCTCTGTCTCTGTCTTTCTCTGTTTCTCTCACACACAGAAACATGGAAACTCTGATCATCTCTTTGTCTTTCTCACACATACACACATTCATAAATAGAAATATACACAGGGAAACACACTCATACACACTAGTCACACTCTTCAGTGGCTATCCCTATCACCCTAAGGATAAAGTATTAGCTCTTCTGTTTGTATTTAAAGCCCATGACAGCCTGCTTCCAGATTGCCTTTTCAGGCATATCATATATGCCTGATATGATATGATATGATGTATACATACGTACATACACATATATCATTCCACTTCACACATTTCTATATCCACCAAAACTGTCTTTTTGCTTTTCCCCATACTGTCCATTCCACCTCCAGTCTCCATTGCCCAGGATGTCTTCCCTGTATGGAATGCGCATCCTCCTTACCCGGTTTCTTGAGAATTTCTAACATTCTTTAAAGCTCAACTTAAGTACCAGCTCCTTACAGGAAGCCTCTCCTGATTCCTCAAGTCACTCATACTATTCATCTCTATCCTTATTATTTCATACACACACACACACACACACACACACATTCTTGACTTACTTTCGACATATTGTTTCAGCCAATAAGATGCAAGATAACTTGATGACAGAGCTATTTCAGCTTTTTGTTTTATATGCTAAATGCCTGGAACAATGCCTGGCACATATTAGGTGCTTAATAAATGCTTGTTGAATGATGTGTGCAGAATAGATTGCTGGTAAAGAAACAACTTAAAAGACTGTTGCTGTAATCCAAGTAGGAATTCTAGACTGCCAAAATTGTGTGAGAATTGAGAGAAGTGGATAGCTAGAAGGATGGAAATAAGTATTTATTCAGGGCCTACTATATATCAGGCACTGTGCTAAATCCTTTACAAATATTATTTTATTTGATCTTCACAACAACCCTGAGACAGTGGATACTGTTATTATACCCATTTTACAAATGAGGAAACTGAGCCAGAGATTCAGAGCTAATAAAAGACACTTATTAGCTATATGACCCTAGGCCTAGAATCAGGAAGACCTGAGTTCAAATATAGCCTAAGGTACTTACTAATTGAGGGACCTTGGGCAATTTAAGTTCTTAACCTCACTTAACCTCTGTCTTCCTCAACTATAAAATGGAGATAATAATAACATCTATCTGGGGTCACATAGCTCCTGTCTCGGGTCTTCCTGACTCAGGCCCAATGCTCTGTTCACTGAGTCACCTAGGTACTCAGAGGTCTTTCCGAGGAACAAAAGATAACTTGATATGATATTAGGTATAAAGGAAAATCTGGATGTCAGGAAGATCTTGACATTGAGTTGAATCAAATAAGATGAAATTTATAAGGATAAATGTAAGATTTTATATTTGGGCTCAAATAATCCATGTTCCAAGTATAAAGTGAGCAAAATGTCAGTAGACTGCTTAAAATTGATTTATGAGTTTGAGAGAGTCCCAAACTTCATTTGAGTCCAGAGTATAATCTGGCAGCCAAGGCAACTTTTAGCCCTAAAAGGCAGAAACCCCTAAGAATTGGAGGATGATCAGTTCAGACACTTGGAGCATTGTATTCAGTTCTGGGCTCCATGGTTTGGGAAAGACATGAATAAGCTAGAAATCTTCCAGAGAAGAGTAACTAGCATGGTGATGAGCATGGAATTCATGCCCACTAGAGAAAGGTGGAAGGAACTGGGAATGTTTAACCTGGAAAAGGGAAAACCCAGGAGGGGGCATGGAAGACTAACTGTCTTAAAGTATTAGAAAGGCTATTTCCAGGGAGAAGAATTAGACTTTTGTTTGTTCCCAGAGGGCAGAATTAAGATCAAGTGAATGAAAGTGGTCAAATTTTTAAGAAAAACCTTCCTAATATGTGAGCCATCCCACAGTGGAGTAGGTAGTTTCTAGAGAGAGGCAGTAAGGTGATTCTTGGCCTAGAACCAGGAAAGTTTGAGTTCAAATTTGGCCTTAGACACTTACAGATTGTGTGCCCCTGGGCAATCATTTAACTTCTGTCTGCCTCAGTTTCCTCAACTGTAAAATAAGGATAATAATAGTATCTATCTCCCAAGGTTGCTGAGAGGATAAAGTGAGATAATATTTGTAAAGCTCCTACCACAGTACCTGGCACATAATAGGTGCTTAACAAATGTTTACTCCTTTCCCCTTCCTCTCTTATCCCATATCTTCAAGCTGAGACTGGATGCCCACTTGTCAGGAATGTTTGTAGAGGGCATTCTTGCTCAAGTATGGGCTGGCCTGGATGTCTTCTGATATACCTTTCAACTCTGAAGTTCTGGGATTCTGGAAGAGAGAAGGTTGTCAAGATTGATGACAAGTTTTTGAGAATAGTGATATCATAGACAGAAATAAGGAAGGGGAAGAAGAGGGCTTTTATAGGAGGAAAGTGATGAATTTGGTGACATGTTGAATTTAGAGTCTTGCAGGGTCATCCAGGTAGAAATGATGGTGATGCTTTTCTTGGTCAATGCTTCTGCCTTGCCTCTGAGGTTATCTCCAATTTAATCTGTCTAGATCTTGTTGGTAGATAATTGTTTTTATGTTGTCTTATCCATCAGCCAGTGAGCTCCTTGGGGACAGAAATTGTTTGCGGTTGTGTTTTGTATCCCCAGCATTTAGCACAGTGTAATGACACTAGTGGGGTTTGTCTTTTTTTTTTGGTAAATTAGAACTGTTTCATTGAATTTGAGCAAATTAGATAAGTGAAATTAATTTTAGAATCCTCCATCAATCAACAATATTTATTCAGTGCACTTTGCTAAGAACAGAGGATGACACACAGACACATTGATAATGCAATAGTCACTTTCTTTGAGGAGTTTATATTCTAACATATATGACCATCTATACAAAATATATACAAAAGGAATGAGTCAGCTAAGTGAAGAAGTAGACAGAGTGCCAGTCCTGGAGTCAGGTAGACCAAATTAGACTTCAGTTGTGTGGCCAACTCACTTAACTTTGCCTCAGTTTCCTCATCTATAAAATAAACTGGAGAAGGAAATGGAAAATTATTCCAATATCTTTGTCAAGAAAACTCCAAATAGGGTCACAAAATGTCAGACATAACTGTGAAAGAATCAAACAACAAATACAAAAGGACTACAAGGGAGAAGAGAGAGCACTAGGAACTGGAGGAATCAAAAAGGTTTCCTGTAGAAGGTGGCACTTGGGCCAAATTTTAAAGGAAATTAAAAGGCAGAGGTGGGAAGGGAGAGTAGATATTTTAAAAAGGCTTGTTGACTCAGTTAGGCATTTGGAAATACTGGGGTGGAGCTTGGGAGACAGTTGGGCTGGAGAAAATCAATTCAAGAAATATTAAGTATGGGGCAGTTCGATGGCATTGTAGATGAAGCACCAACCCTGAAGTCTGGAGGGAATTCAAATCTGACCTCAGACACTTAACACTTCCTAGCTGTGTGACCCTGTGCAAGTCACTTAACCCCAGTTGCCTCAGGAGAAAAAAAGTACAGTACTTGCTGTAGGAAAGAACACTATATATTAAGTGGGATGTAGGCAGTAAGGTAATTTAAATACAATCAACATTTTAAAAATCATCTACTATGTGCTCAGACACCTTCTAAGTCCTGAGAATACAAAGAAAAAAACCTTAATTGTCTACCTTCATGAAGACATCTTTTGAATCCATTAGAAGAAGCTAATTCTCTATGAGAAAGAGTATATTGAGAGAAGAGTCAGTGGGCTGCAGATTGAGCGTTGGGCAACACCTAAGGGGGCAGCAGGAGGAAGAGAATGAGTGTTTAAAGAGGTAGATATGAGCCCAGGATAATGTAATAATCATAGAAGGCCAAGAGGGTTGGGGCAAAGTGGAGGATGATGGCAGATGTGAGATAGTCTCAAGAAGGGAGTGATCTATGAAGCTGATTTATGGTGTTGGATGCTGTAATCTAAGAAAATTAAGGAAAGAGGCCATTGGATTTAGCAATCAGAAAGTCATTAGTGACTTCAAGAAAGCAGTTTCAATGGACTTATGAGCATTAAAGGCAGATTGCCGGAGGTTGGGAATAAATCTGGAGAGAAGGAGACTTGCCATCTATTTGTTCTTTTGTATAGCATTATCCACTATGCCCTTGGGGAACACAATTCTCTGTCAGAGTTTCAAAAGAAAGGAGTGAGTGGATGGTAGCTGGAAGAGAAAGCAGGGATTCTCTGTTTGCAATCGCAATGTGCCAGCCCTAATTCCTCACTCACCTCCCTCTACATATCTCATCAATGGCCCAAACTTGTCATTTCTATCTCCATAGCATCTCTACTGTACATTACATCCTCTCCATTTCCACAGCCACCATCTTAGTTCAAGTATTCAACACCTCATGCTTAGATTGCCACAATAATCTTGTACGTGATTCCCCTGCTTTTAAGTTTCTTCTCCTTCCAACCACCATCCATAGAACTGAAAAGTGCTTTTACAGGTCTGATCCTCAGTAAATGAATCAACAATAATGTGACTGACCTTGTCCTAAGTACTAGGGGATGAAAATACAAAAATAAATAAATAAATAAAACAGCCACTATTCTTTTTTTCTTTTATTAAAATAGTATTTCCCCCCAATTACATGTAAAAACATTTTTTAGCATTCAGTTTTTTAAAGATGTTGAGTTCCAAATTTTTCTCCTTCCCTCCCTTGTTCCGCACTTCCCAAGAAAGCAAGCGGTCTGATATCGATTATATACTTGCAATCATGTAAAACTTATTTACATATTATGAAAGAAGAAATGGAACAGAAGGAAAAAAACCATGGAAAAAACCCCAAAGTAAAAATAGTATACTTTGATCTATATTCAGACTCTGGCTGTGGATAACCTTTTCCATTATGAGTCTTTAGGAACTCTTATAGGTCATTGTATTGCTGAGAAGAGCTAAGTCTATCATAGTTGATCATCAAATAATGTTATTGTTACTGTGTCCAATAGTCTCCTGGTTTTGTGCTTTTCACTTTGCATCACATCATGTCAGTCTTTCTAGGTTTTTGTGAAATCCACCTGTTCATTATTTCTTGTAGCACAATAGTATTCCCTCACAATCATATAACACATTTTGTTCAGCCTTTCCCCAACTGAAGGGCATCCCCTCAATTTCCAATTCTTTGCCCCCACAAAAAGAGCTGAAAGGGCCACTATTCTCAAGAAACTTAAATACAAGAAAAGAAGAGAAATACTATAGTACATACAGGACATATGCAAAGTATTTTAGGAAGGGGCCCTAGCAGTTGGAGGAATCAAGAAAAATTTCATGCACTGAATCTTGAAGGAAGAGAATGATTTTATAAGGAAGTGGTAAGGAGGCAAGGTGTTCCAAGAATAGGGGATAGCAAGTGCAAAGGGAAGGAGAGAAGAGATGAAGTCATGTGTGTGAAGAACAGAGAAGCTTGACTGACTCGCATAATCTGGAAAGGGAAATAATGTATAATGAGACTGAAAAGATATATTGGGGTCAGATAGTAAAGTGCTTTAAAAGCTAAGCAGAGGACTGTGTGTTTTATTTTTAAAGGCAATAAAGAACCACTGGAACTTAAGTAGGAGAGAGAAGTAGTCAGATCTATCCTTCAGAAAAAGTACTTTGGCAGCTGAAATGGAGGATGTCTTGATTGGGGAGAGATTTGAAATAGGAAGATTAGTTCACAGGCCATTGCAAAAATCTGGGAAAGAGATGCTGAGGGCCTAAACTACATTGATGACAGTATGAATACAAAGAAAGGGTTCTAGAAATGATGTAGAAATAGGAAGGCAAGATTTGGCAAATGATTGAAGAATGACTATGTAGAATGAAGAAGAGTGAGTCAGGAGTAATGCTGACGTCATGACCCAGGAGACCAGAAGGATGATGGTATTCGTGACAGTGATGTAGAAGTTTAGAAGAGGAAATGAGTTCCATCTTGGAAATGTTGACTTTGAGATGCCAATGGGATATCTGAGTGGAAATATCCAAAAGGCAGCTGGTGACCTGTGACCTGTGACCTGTGAGTGAAGCTCAGGGGATAGGTTAGAGTTTAATTTATAGATTTATGAGTCATTTATGCAACTCATGGAAACTGATGAACATTCACAGTTAGAGGGCATGCTATGGATGATGAGCCAGCAAAAGAGATGAAGATGGGGGCCAGATAGCTAAGAGAGATCTGGAAAAGCAGTGTCAAGAAAACCCAGAAAAAACAATATCCAAGAGGAGAGCATGGTTAACAGTGTCTTATGCTGCAGAGAAGTCAAGAAATATGAGTCCTGATATGTCTTTTGTGTGCTTAGTATACTCCAGGGGCTCCTTGTTGTCTCTTGTCTAGTGTGATCCCTTGTTCTGATTCCAGAGATGGTG
>JAJPUD010021002.1:0-23750 GCA_023553655.1 Myrmecobius fasciatus | reverse complement strand
AATTTTTTAAAGGTTCAAAACATAATTATTCATAGGCAGGCAGTATATACAAGGGAAATACTGGATTTTGAGCAAATTTTTGCCTAAATCCACAATACTATGCTATGTATCCACAATACTGTCCAAGAGCAGTGTTCCCACTAAGTGTAACATCTTTGTCTTGGTATTCAGATGGTTGTGAGACATCACTATTCCATAAAGGAGTTTTTCTATTCCCTGATTCTGAAGAATATATCATTATATCTTAATTAGTAATCTACTTTCTGCAAAATCACTTTGAATATCAACTTTACTTGAATTAACCATTGTTCTAAATTTTTCCTCCTAACCAACAAATGGCAAAGAAATAAACAAGGAGATAGATGGATATCATTCTCTTTCATCTCTCCTTATATTCAATCTGAACATGGAAGTCAAGAGCCATTTATGTGTTAGGGTAAACAGGGACCAACTGGGAAATGGGGGAGGGGCAGATAAAATTATTGATTGGAATATCACTTTAAAGTCAAAGTGATCAACATTTATCATCTATCCTTGCCACTCCAATTTTTTAAAAAGTATTCTTCCTCCATCTCTCTGGCTCTTATAAATCTCTATTATCCGAAGTTACTCAGGGTCTTGTCCTTTTGATGTACTGTCGTCAACATTAAAATGGAAGATTCTTGAGGGCAGAACTTTCTTATATTTGTATTCCTAGTGCTTAGCACAGTATCATATAATGCTTTATAAATGTCTCTATCTCAACTATCTTACTGAGAATCTATTATCATTATATACCATAACTAAATCCATTCTCACCTCCCTCATGCATTTTTTTTTCTTTTTGATGAGGCAATTGAGGTTAAGTGACTTGCCCAGGGTCACACAGCTAGGGAATGTTAAGTGTCTGAGACCAGATTTGAACTCGGGTCTTCCTGACCTTCAGGGCTGGTGCTCTATCCACTGCACCACCTAGCTGCCCCCCATCATGCATTTTTAGTTAAGTATCAAGTCTTGCAAATTTTTTTCTTCACTTTCTTGCATCTGTTCTTGTCTGTCCATTCCCCTGCCTACAATCCACCTATCACTAACCCTGAATTAACACAAAATCATCCTGGGACCTTGTTGCCTTTAGGTTCTCTCTAATTCAGTCTTACATACCAAAACCACACTAATCCTTTAAGACAATTTATATTATAATTCTCTTCCTTAAAAATCTTGTAAATATTTCTTCTCAATTTTCTACCCCATCTGGCTCTCTCAAGTTCCACCATAATATAACTCTCCTCTGTCAATCCCTTCTTCTACTCCATCCCTACTCCTTGATTGTATCTTCCATGCTAATAAGGCTGGTGTCTTCATCACACAAAGATATTTTCCTGAATCTGTTGTCATTATTTATGCTATTCCCCTGCTCTAATATACCCTCCATTATTCCTGTTTTCTATTTAAATCTTATTTATCTTTTGAGGCTCAGTCATCTCAAATTCTCTAGAAAGCCTTCCTTTATTCCTTTAGCCCACACTGATTTATATAGAGTTCCACACTATTTACTCATTCTATAATAATTATTACATGTTATATAATGTACATTACAATGTATATAATATAGTATATATATTGTACACTAGTTACAGTATAGCCAAATTTTCTGAAAATTTAAATACACAGTCTAAGAAAGGTGGAGTTTTTTGTTTTCCTTTATGTTTATATAACATTTTACAAAAAAATATTTAAAAATCACATTTAAAAATAGCCCCCCTCAAATATATGAATGTATCACAGAATCATTATCCATTAAGTGGGTTCATAGCTATGATTTCATTGGTTTAGAGAGGAAAATTTAAATGAAGAAACTCTAAATGCAGTTCTACTACTGATCTTGAATTTAGTCTTGAAGAGTTGTCTGGGACAAGTGAGAGAGTAGGTAACTTCCTCCATGTCAAGGATTATGTTATAGGTCTAGAACTTGAAGAGACCTCAAAAGGCATCCAGTAAAAACCTTTCTTTTTAATAAAGAAACTGAAGCTTAAGTAGGTCAAATGAGCCTAAGCAGCAATGTTACAAAACCAGTATTTGTCAAAGGCAGCACTTGAATTCAAGTGTTCTTGATTCCAAGGCTGGCCCTTTATTTGGCAGTAGTGTCATATACACCTTTATCAATTTCTCTCTGCACCTTTGACCTCTATTCAGTTCTAGGGATATTTCAAAATCTGAGTTGGATATCTCTATCTCACTATCTCACTAGTACCTACAACTCAACATGTCCAAAACTAGGTTTATTTTTCCCCTCAAACCTGCTGTTTTACTTTTCAATTTCTGTGGATGGCAGCATCATTCTCTTTGTCATCCAGGTTCAAATCTATAATCATCTTTGAATCTTCCTTCTCTTTCATGCCTTATAAGCAATTAATTGTCAATCCCTGTGGATTCTATCTGTGAAATATTTTATATCTGTCCCTACCATTAAATGCCTCCTACAAACATCAAAGTTCTGCTTCTCATCCCTTCCAGCCAGGTACGTTTAATTCAACAAGCATTTATTAATGCTTTATTTAGAATAGTAAATAAATAAAAAAAGGATAAATAGTGCCTAATCTTAAAAAATTCAAGATAAGGAAATGTAATCTGAGGAGGAGCAGTTCTGAATATCTACAAGAACTAGAAAAGGTTTTCTATAAAAAGCTATCACCTAGAGGCCTGGAGAGACTTGCATGAATTGATGCTGAGTGAAATTAGCAGAACCAGGAGATCATTATACACAGCAACAATACTATACGAAGATCAATTCTGATGGACATGGTTCTCTTCAACAATGATGTGATTCAAACCAGTTCCTATTGTTCAACGTTGAAGATAGTCATATACATCCAGAGAGAGGCTTGAGGGAACTCAGTGTGAACCACAACACAGCATTTTAATGCTTTCTGTAAATATTTCCCTGCATTTTGTTTTCCTTCTTAGGTTGTTTTTTTTTCTCTCTCTAGATCTGATGTTTCTTGTGCAGTAAAATAACTGTATAGATATGTATACATATATTGGATTTGTCATATAACATACTTAGCATGTATTAGATTACCTGTCATCTAGGAGTGGGGGTGGGGGGAAGGAGGGGAAAAGCTTGGAACAACAAAAAAAATTTTTTGCAAAGGTCAATGTAGAAAAATCATTCATATGTTTTGTAAATAAAAAGCTTTTAATAAAAAAAAAAGCTATCACCTTAAGCCATTAAGGAAGAAACTAAGAATTTTAAGCAATGGAGGTGACTAAGGTATGCTTTCTAAGAATGGGGATGGGGAGTGGATGGGACAACCTGTGTGAAGCCACATTAATGGGGTGAAATACTGAGTTCATGAAACAGAAAATAGACTTGTATGGCTGGACCTTAAGATTGTGGAAGTCTGGAAAGAGAGGATGGAACCAGACTATGAAAAATTTTACTCATTGGTTATCTTGCTTCTAGTCTTAAGTCATTTCAGTCATGTCCAACTCTCCAAGACCCCACCTGAAGTTTTCTTGGCAAAGGTATTGTGTGGTTTACCATTTCTTTCTCTAGCTCATTTTCAAGATGAAGATTTAAAACAAACAGGGTTTGTGCCCACCATCACAAAACTAGTAAATATCTAAGGTGGTAACTGAGCTCAAGTCTTCTTGACCCAAGGTCAAGGGTGAGGCTCTAGATCCACTGTGCCACTTAGCTGTCCCATTTCTAGTCTATCCATTCTCTAATTTTCAGGGGAGAGTCATGAAAAATAGTAAAAGATATCCAATTTTCTGCAAAATTTAATTACTTATAAAAATAAACATATTCATCTCTTTTAATATGCAAATTTATTTTGTCTTTAATAAATGGTAAAATCATATGAATACCAAAGACTTGTTTTAAAATAAATTTATGATTCATTATCAGTAAACGTTTTATATATATACCTATTTCAAATACCCATATATTTACCTCAGGTCATGTAAAAATTTCTCTGGCAAAAAGGTGTTAAAGAAGAAAGTTTTAAGCCCTGCTCTATCTTTACAATGTGTAAATCTGAGCATATCATTTGACACTTTGTTGATGCTGATGAACATTTAAGCTAGAATCTTTAAAATTACCAAATAAGTATATCTTAAATATCTGATCTTTTTAAAAAAGTGACTTGTATGTATGGGTGGATATATACATAAACTTACTGCTTTCTTTGCAATGTCTCATCTTCAGGGAATAGTCTTTTAAAAAGACATTTTTCATTCAAAGCTAACAACAAACAGATTGCTCTCTGAATATGTGAAATGTTGGCAAATGATTAATAGTAGGTATAAAATGTTAATGTGCTATGTTTGAGAAAGATTTTTGTTAAAACCCATTAAAAGTACATTCCTTTTCACCTGGTACTATTTTTGACCTAAAATAAAAGTTTGTAATTAAATAATTTCATGTGGTTGAAATTTAAGTAACTTCCAGTAAGTAACTACCTACAATAGCCCTGGAAAATATTCATCATCATTATTACCTTTGCTTTGTGGCATTAGTTGCTGGGATTTTCACAATCTCAGGACAGTGTTCAATCTTTAGAACAAGAATCATTAGAAACATTGTATCTAATAGATACCCCAAAAAGTGGGCCCTCTATTAACTATATATCTATGTACACAGGTTTAGACTTATAGAATACTTACTATTATGCATTATTCTTCTGAGTAATTGTGATATTTCTGCATTTGATTATCTTTTGTGGTTTTCAAGCTTTTATAAATATGAATATTTTATTCTAATACCAATGTTTCATTTTTAAACACCTAAGATATCTAGAACATTTTAGCAGTTTATAGAGAGACAGAATATTCTAAATCCCAGATTATTTTTCTTACTATGTGACCTATGTGAGTCATTTATCTTTCCTTGACCTAAATGAAGACTTTAGCCTAGTTGATTTCTAAGATCCCTTCTAGCTCTAGTATATGATCCTATGTGACAACTATCTTTATATTCATTTTCTAGTTGTATTCATGTATTTTGTATTAATCTAGTATAATATTCACTGTCTCTATTATATAAATACACAAGATCTTTGAAGGCTGGGACCATGTCTTATTACAGGCAAGTCTCACTTTTCTCCAAATTGTATTCCTGGACACTAGCAGAAAACAATGGTAATAGTGGATTTTTAGCTTCCTTATAATTATTTCTTTGACTTAAGTCCTACCTTGATTCTTCAATATGGCATGGAGATGACCGTGGTTCTTGAAGACTATGCAAGCAGAACATAATCTCCGGCGGGTTCCACAAAGCCAACAAAAGGCTTTGAGAGTAGTTCTGTTGACTGACCAACCAGTTTGAAGACCCGTTTCAATAGAAGGTTGGACCATAACTGAGGACTTTTTTTGATTACAGCAAAAATGAATAAAAAATGAAGGCTTTCTACTAAGGCATGAAGGGGTTGTGAAATGCATCAGTGAAAGGAACATCTATACCAGATGAAATTATGGGATTTTTGAAGTGAGTTGGACACTTTCATATTCAATCCTGAAGTTAATAGCTTTTGATACCAGATGGAAATATTTAAGGGAAAAATTTTTTGGTTGTGTTAGAAGGACAACTAACTGTATACATTTCAACTCCATTAATTTTAGTTTTTGAATTGAAGGAAACTGATAAATAGTAATGTTGAAGTGTAATAAAGATTAAGTGTAGATGTTCTTTAAGCACCATTTTACTAGCATATTTATGAAATTTGGAATCATGAAAACAGGACTCTTAGTATCCACATAGTATGAAGTCAAGAAATACTTGATGACTCAAGTAGAAGAAGACAAATTATGGGAGAAAATGGGTAGGTTTGGGGCGGGAAGAAATGAAGGAGAATCATTTTATTTTAAATTACATTTTAATATTGGGCCTTTACCATTCTCCCTCCCCCCAAATTTTAACATTATTTGACACTTTCTTTGATTTTAGGACACAGATACTAGTTAGTAACATCTATGTCACATTCAGGAAGTAAATAAGACAGAATAGTCTCAATGAATATTACCAAACATTATTTTATTATTGGGTCAGATCTATATAGACACAATTATTTAGCTAAATGGAGGTAGAGGAAGGTGGCATAACATTATTTTATCCCTTGATATAACTAAGAGGAAAAAAAGATCTTGATCTGAATTATTTGTCCTCACTAGACAATTACTAACTTTTCCTCTCCCTCATTTTTTGCTTTTGAAATTTGGCTTCTGGTTACATGAAATATTTTTTTTACTTTAGTTTTGGCTAAAGTCTCAAGTGTTAGAATACTATAAAAAAAGGTCTCACTTAACATAAAATAAGACTTTTCAAACAAATGCAGGTAGTCCTTACTTTTTTCACATAGGTCCTTAGAAAAGGGAATAGAAATCAAAATTATGTCAAATCTAATTTTCCCATTAAAATAGTGTAAGAAAGGATTGTTTCTAAATGAAGATCTATTATACAACATTCTATCAAAATCACCCCCTCCAAAATACAATCACAGTAAATATTTTTAAAATACCCTATACGTATGAACTATACACATATCATATAAGGCAGAATGGTAACCAAGCCCATAAAATTTATTTAATCTATTTAAAACTCTTGATCCATAGGCAAGTCATGTTTCATGGACCTCAGTTTCTACATGTAAAACAAAAGTTTGAACTAGATGTCTTCCATCTTCTCTAGCTCTGGATCTTGTCAACTTTTAAGAAATGCTTTTCTATTTTATGTTTGTATTTCCAGCACCTAGTATAGTACCTTGCACACAGTAGGTACTTAATGTTTGGCTGAATCAATTTGAATTATAGTATCAAAACCAGTGAGAATGTGAAAGAACAATAAATACATTCAATCATCACATTCAGATATGGAGAAATTGAGTAATTGATTCTTGAATAGGCATTTTAAAGGACTTTAGGAGAAGTCCTTCAGTTTTTGTGAACATTTTGGCAGCATTAAAAAACAAAAATTTTTCCACCTTCCTATAGGAAAGCATAAGTACTGCATTGTTGGTTATTCTGTACTTCTGGGAACAACTTTCTTGAGTTACTCTTTGGCTGTACTATGTTAAACAAGACTACTAGTCTCTAAAATGCATGGAATAATCCTTATTTTACTCTGAAATTTTCATCCTTTTATATTCATCACTACTTTTTGGCTTCATAAGTCTCATGGTTTGGGTTTAAATGATGACCAAACATAAAGCCCCAACACTGACCAATTTTTGAAATCCAATGTTAATATATCTCAAGTGTTGTTGTATTTTGTCTTCCAATAATGAACCACAACTCGCACTAGATTTCTATTTTCTTTTTATCAAATCATTTTTTATCAATCATTTTAAAGAATAAATTGTGTGGCTGTAAAGTAATGAGATGACAAGGATATTTTTTAAAACAAATATATAAAAACTCATAAATCTAAATTTCCCTTTGGGAGGTGATAATTATTCAAATGTTGGTATCCTTGCTCAAAACATTTTAATGCGTTTTTTAGAATTGCCTTTAGAATTTTCCAACATCAAAAGAAAGTAATAGTATCTTCCTTTCTTTAATATCTTCAATAAATTTCTACTTGATTCATTTAATTCAGCTTACCTGTACCCCCTTCCACCTTTCTCTTCCACTTGAGCAAATTGGCCAAAAAAACCACAGAATGTATTGCTGACACATTCTGGGAAAGGGGTTATTCAATATAAAAGAGAAAGTGTGGTGTCATGTTCAATCTGATAGCCAGGGGGAGTCTGAAGCCTAACATGTTAGGAACATTCTAAGTGACCTAAAGTCACTGTGTGCTGAGAGGGCTTACTGTAAAATTAGATAACTGGAATAATTGGCTATATACCAAATATGAATTATCAAATAAGGTGAGGACTGCCTAAATTGTCAACTTCTATTTGGATCCAGCCATTTATGATAAATATTTCATTTTTTGTTGATAAAAATTATAATAATAAATCAGAATGTGGTATACATTTATATGTATTACAGACCAGGTTGGAGAAATAGAAAATTTAGATATGCCACTATGAAAAAGTTTTGGAAAAGTGGAAAATAATTTGCTTTTGGAAAAGGGTTTTTACATTTTGAACTTTTGAAAAATTTAAAAAGTATAGAACCTTTTCAAACACCCTTTCTGTTTAAACTCGGGTATTAAAAAAAAAAAAAAAAAACAGCTAAGCATCCTAAATAAGGGAATATCAACTAATAAAAGTCATAAGCCATCATAAGCATGGAAGGCTGATTTTTTCTTTTATTTTTAGTAGGGTATTTATAATATTATTTGAATATTCAATACTATGTGGATACTACTACAATACCATAATCTCTCTATGACCTGGTAGTTGTCCCTATTACACAGTTATGTGGCTACAAAACCTGGTGGCATGACCAACATTCTGGTAATTGGTCTTTCGAAAGTTAACTAGGATGATTCTTGGACAAATTATACATTCTCTTTTCCCAGCTAGTAATGGAGGCCCTCCCAGCTTAATTTAAAAGAATTTTCTGTTCTAGTGGCATAGCTCTGATAACTTCCATGCTGATACAATGGGGCAATTGATTGGATGAGATCTTTTCTCATAGAGGATGTGATACATAGAAGGAATTTAGGAAATGATTTGATTTCCCTCATTTATAAATAAGAAAACTGAAACTGAGAAATCTAAAATGATTTACTTAACATAACCAGTCACTACCTGGAATAAGATTCAGGTTTTCTGACTCTTCAGTATAGTACTTTCCCCTACTTCTGAAACTATATATGGCCCTAAGCAGTAGATGACCACAGACTTTGTGTAAATCAAGCCACTTGAGATACTGAAAAGCTGTTAACATACATTTCTAATTATTATCTTCAAGATTCTTTTTAGTGGAAGGCTAAGTTATGCTGTACTGGGTAAAGAAGAGAAAATAGTCTTCTCTTTATTCTCTTTTATATTATTCAAGGCAATCAGGGTCCTACATAACCCTAGCAAAGGAACTGTTGTTTCAGAAGTGGCAAAATAAGCTACTGTTCAAGTACCTGTTATTACCCATCATATACATAAATGCTATTCATACATTATTCCTGTTTTTAGAAATGTGCATTCAGGAGTATGGCCGTGTTCCTGGAAACATTTCTTCTTTTATAATTACAATGTAATAATGGGGTTGAGAAAGGCTTTGCAGTAGAGGAAAGAAAAGAGCAATATTTTCAATTCAGAAGAATTCAATTCAATAAACATTTATTAAAAGCCTACTATGTGTAAGGCTTAGACAGTTGACATATGAACACGAAAAAGCATTATCTTTGCTCACAGGGGAAGAGTCTATAAACCACAGAGAAGTGAGCTTCTCTGTGAATTATAGCATTATTATAAGGGTTGTTTCTGAATAGTTTATAAGGAACTAGTGATCCCTAAAAAACCAACATGGCTTCATCTAAAAAATGACATTCCAGAGAAAACTTATTTCTTTTAAAAAAGTTTTATTGGTATCTTTTAACATTAGTCATTTTATCTCATTTCTCTGGAATGAATCTTTTTTTGTAACAAAATAATCAAAAACAAAGTGACTACATATTACAAACTGTCCTTAACTATGGTCTTTCTGCCACAAAGAAGGCAAGATGATTCTTAAGATAATTTTGATGTATTTATTTTCTTTGGACCTTGCCTTGATCTCCCCCTGCCCAGAATTTCCCCCTTCCTCCTAGACAGTCTTTATAACCAAGAATTTTTTTTAAAGTAAGAATTTTTAAAAACTCAGTAAAACCCATCAAAACACTGAAATAAATCTGATAATATATGCATTGTTGAACAGTCTCAGATTTGATATCTATAAAGGAATGGGGAGGGGTGTCTTCTCACATTTCTTTTTGGGGGCCTATTCTTTATTTTTTACAATATTCAGTTTTGTGGCTACTATTCTTTTTATTCCTGTATATAATTTTCCTTGCTTACTTCAAAATGTATCAGTTCATATAAATTTTTCCATAAATTCTTCTTTGTATTCATCATTATTTGTTTCTTATAACATGGTAATATTTCTACTTTTGCGCAATTTATCTCCCCAATTGACGGACAGCTATTTTGTTTCTACTTTTTTTTTTGCTACCAAAAAAAGTCTGCTACAAATATTTCAGTGTATGTAGGACCTTAATGAGTGCCTTGGATTACGTATAAAAAGTTTCTGGGTCAAAAGATATGGTAATTTTGTTCATTTTATTTGCATAATTCCAATTATTTTGAAGAATGATTTGGCCAAATCACACCTCCCACCAAAAATGGTATTTGTAAAGTAGTATGTTTTATTATCTAGTCTCCAGGACCTCTAACTGTTTTTTAGCTAAAGTTTGATTTTTCTTTTAGCAATACTTTCATTTACATTGTAATAGTTACTGTGTATTATTCTCTTCATTGAACTTAAGTTTGTTCTGCATCAGTTTGTACAATTCTTCACATTTCTCTGATTTCTTCAGATCTTCAATTCTTATTGCATGATGATATTCTATAATATTCATATTATCAATTATTCTATTTAGTCATTACCCAATTAGTAAGTAACTACTTTGTCTTCATTTCTGAGCTACAAAAGTGTGCATGTTGACATATAGTTTACTTTTGTTTTTTTATTTTCTTTATTGTATGTCTAATAGTGAGATTACTTGGGCCCAAAAGAACAGCTCATTTCATTGCGTAGATCCAAATTGTTCTCCAGAATGGTAGGACTACTTCATAGCTCAACCAGAAAGGCATTTACATATGTTTATCTTCCCTCAGTTCCTCCAACATTTACTGTTCTTATTTCTTATATCTGCTAATTTACATTATCTGTGGTAAAACCTCAAAAGTTGTTTTATCTGAGTTTATTAATTGTATATATTTGTAAAAATTTGTAATCTAAGCATAAAACATAATGGACAGTTCTACATACATAACATACATGAAACTATAAAATTGTCATATACTTCCAAACAAACTCCTCCCCCCCTCACCGCTTTTGATACCCCATCTCTATCCTTTACCGCCTTTCCCATCAATTCCCATGGAGGGTGGTGAAGAGGGGGGAACTTACAGCATAGTTAACTATCAAAAGAAATTCTCACATTAGCTTTGTCCAAAAAATCATCATTTTAGTCATTATGTACTTCATCATTAGTCTTCTGGAATGGTTGGTGATTGCATTTATTAGAGTTCTTAAGCCTTTGAAAATTATTCATAGCAATGTTATTTTATGAAATGTTCTCCTGGTTCTGTTCACCTTGTTATTTATTACTTTATACAAGTCTTTTCCTGTCTCTTAAAACTATTTCACTATTTCTTATGATGAATAACATTTCATTACATTCGTATATAAAGTTAGCTATACATATCCAAATTGATGCATCTGCTCTCCTTAGTTTTCCTTTCTTTACTTTTTTAACAAATAGAATTGCTACAAATATTCATGTATCTATGGGTCTTTATTCTCCTTTATCTCTATGAGCTATCTAGGCAGGGATAAGCTGATGTTTAACAATTGGCTCTCTGATGTGTATGGGTGCATGATACATTTTAAAATTTAATCTGCATTAACATTTTTCCACCCCTCTAAACAATAACTCAAAATCTGATCTGTAGCATTTGGCAATGTAAATGCTCACATAAAATTTAGCAATTGGTTCTCATAAGCCAGTTTAAACTGGTTCTAGTACATCATCAGTTGTAAGCCTAGTAGGGATACTACTGGGCCAAAGGACATGAAGTTTAGTGACTTGCAGAAAGGGAGTAAAGTTCCAGATTGTTTTCCAAAATGGTCAGGATAATTCCTAACTCCAAATGAATTACTGTGTCTTTTTCCCATAGCCATGCCAACAACTGACTTGAGTGGAGGCCACATCTTGTTCAAACTGATGAATATGAGGTGGAATCTGTTGCATTAATTATATTTATTAATGATTTGGAACTTTTTTTAATATGGTTGTTCATGGCTTAAATTTAGTCTTTTGAAAACTGCTTCTTCATGTCCTTTGACCATTTCTTTGGGGAGTGGAAAATTTTCAAGTAGTTCCTTAAATACCTTTATTGGGAGATAGTTCTTAAAGGAACTTATCTACAAAGATTTTTTTTTCCCTTCTAACTACATTGGTTTTCTTTGTAGATTTTAAAATATTGAATAATGAACAGTTTGTTGTCTCTATTCCTTGTTTGAAGAACTCTACTCCTATCCATAAATCTGAAAGTTTATCCTTTTCCCTCTAATTTCTCTATCTTTTTTTCTAAATTATATATTCATTTTGTGCTTAACATGGTGTGATATATTGGTACATACATAATTTCTGCCAGGCTGCTTTCTAGCAATTCTACAATTTTTGCTAAAGAGTGACTGCTTAACACAGGAGATTGAATCTTTGGAATTATTGAACATTTTATTACTGAGTTAATATGCTTCTGCATACTGTGCAACTAATCTGTTCCACTGATCAGCCTATTTATTAACCAGGCCAAATAGATTTGATGATTACTACTTTATTGTTAATTTGAGATATTGCTGAGCCCAATTTTTTTTCCTATTATTTCCTCAAGATTCTTGACTTTTTATACCCCTAAATTTCATTATTTTTTCTTGCTTTATTAACAACTAGGATTTAAATAGTATCTTAAGTTTCCAAAATGCTTTACAACTTTTAGTTCACTCCATCATCATAACCACTTTGTAATTGGTGCTATTATTCCCAATTTACAGATGAGGAAACTGACTGAAGTTAAGAGTTATCTGCAGTCACATTTGAATTCCCATCTTTTTAACTCAAGGCTCAACATTTTATCTATGATATCATCTATCTGTCTCTTCGTAAAATAATTCTTTGGTATACTGTTTGGAAAATGGCACTGAATAACTAAATTATTATTTTGTAGCATTAGTTTAGTCTTCATAATAAAAATCATCCATTTTATCTTTTATAATATTCTCTTTTCTTTAGTTGTAAAAGGTCCCTGATCTCTTTTTCTAATTTTCTAAATATGGTTTTAGCATTTTAAGTCAGGTCACAACCATTTTGAGCTTGTGTGTAAGATAAAGGTCTAGATCTGATTATTTTCAATTTTCCCAACAGTTCTTTTCAAAAAGGAATTCTTGGGTCTAAATAATTCATACTCCTTGGCTAAGCCTTGGATGAGCTCTTGGTTGTCAAACAGTGAGCTACTCTTTTTGATTCTTTTCTTGCTTAGACTATTCCATTAATCCTTAAAAAACAAAACAAAAAAACCTAGCACTAATACTTCTTTAATGTAATTTGAAATTAATGATTTACTATCTTCCTTATAGACTGGAAGAAAATAGGAAATACTAAGTTTTTTCTTCCAAGCTTTTGTGTGGCTTATTTTCTCTATCAAGTTATCTCCTTTGTAATTTGGTCAATATAGCACCAAATTTACATGTATTTTAAATACTAATATTATTTTTATATTAGCAGTCTAACCAAGAAGAGTTAATACCTTTCCTAATTATGTTTCATATAAATCTTGTCTCATAATAATTAAGTTAATAATAGATGTTTTAATTCACTGTTTGGCTTAGTTTTTATTAATCCTATATACAATTTTTGATTATTGGGCCAATTTATAGCAGCTATTTCTATTTTATTCAGTAATTTGTAGACTTTCTAGGTAAAACAATATTATCTACAAATAAGAGAATCCATACCCTTCCTGACAGTTCATTCTTTTAATTTTATTATCTTACTACCAGTTAATATTTTTAGAAGATCTGAATGAAAGCATAAATGTCAAGCTCTTTAAAATTTTAGATACGAAGTTAGAATATCGTAAGCTCCCTTAAAATATAATTGTCATAACTTGTTTGGTGGTTGCCATGATTTTTATTGTGTGTAATTGCTTCCTTCTTAGAATTTTTTTCACTGTCATTCTTCCTCTTAAAATTCAAATGCATTGGTAGTGTTTGCTAGAAAATGCATATATATTTTTCACCTGTGTTCAGAGCTTTGGAGAACTGGAAGCTTATTACTCATCCCTTAATCTGTAAGTACCTATATCAAAGGGACCTTTTATCTCAAGGAATGTAAGGCCATTTCTTTGGCAACTGGTAGGCAATTAAAAAACAGGGGGGAAAAAAAAAGTTTCTGGGCATACTCATATGCATACTGACTGGCTAGCATAATATTGATACATATGTAATTACAATTACTTCTAGTTGTTTGCACTTATATAATCATCTGAGATGCCCTGCCTCCACCAACCTTGTCCCCTTAATTATAATTTCATAAATAATGTTGTATGAGGATTTCAGTTACTTTTCAGCATCTGCAAAAAGGCATCTGAGTTATTCCTTCACTATTGTTAGCAGAGATCAAGTAGTTAGGGAATTGGGTAGTATTTCAATTCTTATCTCATTTCCATTAAACATTAGAATGCTCCAGAACATAGCTGGAAGGGTACCAGCAGATTACATCTTCTCCACCAATCAGTACTCAAAAGCCCCTGGGCACAAAAACATGTATGTTAGGTAGGGCTTTTATGATACAAAAGAAAAAAAGCTGTAAAGCTAACTTGTTTAGACAAAGACTTAAGATTCACACTATCTTTTTACAAATGGTAAAAAAAAAAAAAAAGGTCAGAAAGCTTGAATTCAAATCCTATCTCTGGTCCTCAGCATGTTATATGACCCTAAGCAAGTCATGTGATCATTCTGAAGCTGTTTTTTCACCTGTAAAATGAGAGTGATTGCACTAAATATAGTCTCTGAGGTCCCCATTCCAACTTCAGATCTTTAAGCTCACAAACTCCTCTTGAGGCCTCCATCCACTGAAAAGCATACCCTTTACTAAATCTTACTTGGACAAGCAAGTCTTATGTGCATTTTCTCATTTTCCCCTCCTGAATGTGAATGTTGATTTTTCACATGGAAGTGCTTTTACCAAATGTGAGTGGAGAAACCCCAAATCTCCACTTAAAAAAATTCTTTGATTTCACAAAAATAGTGCCTATTCCGATTGCTTTAGCGAGTGGTTCTAATTCAGAGAAATAACACTGTACAACAAAGTCAGAATTCAAAAAGAGCTTGATTGTCTAGTACAATGAGCCAAATCTAATAAGATGGAATTAAAGAGTAAGAAACAGGAGCAATGGCTATTAGTGGTATAGGCAAATTTTGGCTCATAAGAAAATTTTCCTAATAATTAGCAATATTCAAAAGTAGAATGAACTATTTTGGAAGATATAATAGTTTCCATGGTCAGTAAAAGTCTTCAAGCTAAGTTAGCTAGATGATTCAACTGTTGAGAATGGTTCCTATATGGGTTATAGACCAGATGGACTCGAGGTTGTTTCCAAGTCTGAGTATTTGTCTGTCTATGAAATAGCATTGAATCTCCCAAGATAAGGGAATTAAGAGGGAATAAACAAACTTGAAAATGTAACTTTGCTAAAGGGGTAAAGGAGAGGTCTTGACAAAATGCTGTTGGGAAATTCAAGGATAGAAACACTGACTTTATTTGAAGGGAAATCTTCATAGAGGTATAACCTGACCTGCCCTCTTAAAAGATAAGGATTTCAATAACTAGAAATGTAGTAGAGACAAGTTCTTTGAAGATAGGGCTTAATTTTTGTCTTCATATTCTCAGCATATGGCACAAATGCTGGAGTAGTACTTATGATACTTAAAATGAATTGAATTAAAATGAGGAAGTGCAATTGAGGTATAAGGGAGGATCACAAAAAAATGTGGGAAAGTAGAAAATGAAATCAAGGATCATCAACTACCTTTTCAAGCTAACTGAAATGTGTAACTGATGTGATGAAAAGGGAGTTTGGAGGTTGGAGCCAGATTGCAGTAAGCCTTACATGCCAAGGTACATAATTTTTATTTAATTCTACAGGCAATAGGGAAACAATGAAAGTTTTTTTTTAATGTTTTATTGATACTTTATTTTACATTGCTGTCACTTTTCAAAAACCCCACCCGAGAAAACCTTCCCTTGAAACAAAGACAAGCAATTAATCAAAACAAACCAACACAGGGATTGTATCTGACAACAATTACCTCATCATGCATTAGTAGTCTACTACCTCTCCTAAAACAGATTTTTCCACATGGGAAGAGACAGTCAGAGCCATACAATACTCTTAGAGATATCCATTAGGAAAATTATTTTGAAAGCAGTGTGAATGATGTTTGGAGACAAGGACTATAGTAAGTAAGAATTTATTCCCACAGGCCAGTAGATTTGAGGGTCTAACCAGGGGCTATAGAAGCAATCACAAGATACAGAGTTTGGAAGTATCCTTGGATGTTCTCTAGTCCATCTCTCTTATTTTACAGACAATAGACTGAGAACTGTGTAAAATTACTTGGATAGTAAGCTTCAGAGAGCATACTTCCTATCTGTGTAAATCTGGACAAGCCAAGTCTTAACTTTCCTGAACATTTATCTTTGTGTGTTAAATGAGGAAGTTAAACTAGATGGACTCTGAGCTCCTTCTCAAGATCCATGTTCTTATGGTTCAAATCCAAGACTTACATGACCAAAATGATCAATAGACTTAGATATAACAGATTAACTAGTCTAATAGTTTCATGTCATGAGTAAGGAAACTAAGGGTTAGAGGTTGGCTAATTTTTCTATGGTCACATATCTAGTAAGGAACAGGGCCAGAATTAAAATTTGGTTATATGACTCCAAATTCAGTGCCATTTCCTCAATACCATGGTGTTCACATAAGATAACATGGAAAGGGAATCTAAATGAATATGAGCAGTAACTGAGTAGGAAACAGTCAAAAATAAAATTGGGGGTTTTAAGCCTAGTTGACCAAAGAAATAGGGATGTCATGAAATAAACTGGGAAGGATGACAGTTTTGAGGGAAAGCTAAATTATCTTAAGCAAACAGATACAACTCAGAAATCCAGATGTAGAAGTACAGCAGGCAAATGGTGATAGGATTTCAGTAAGAACCAGAGCTGAATATATAGATTTGTGATTCATCTACATAGAGCTGATATGTGAATAAATAAGATCAATATTGACAATTCAAAGAAATGGGATAAGGACAGACTCTTGAGGGACACCCACACTCAGGGTTCAGAAAGAAGACAATAAAAATCAATTTGGTAACCAAGGAGTGTGATTAGGTTAGTAGGAGAATCAGGAGAAAGCAGTATTATAGAAAACCAAGGGAAAAAAAGAAGAAAGGACTTAGTGTCAAATGTTGCAGAACAGTTAAGGATGAGGACTGAGGAAAGACCATTGGATTTGCCAATCAGAAAGTTTTTGGTGATGTTGGACAAAGTAATTTCAGTATTAAGTCAGAAGTCAGATTTTAAGGGACTGAGTATTAAGTGGCTAGCAAGGCAGTGGAGGCAGCAAGTGATTACTAATTTTTCTATATGATTAGCAGTGAAGGGCAAAGTGGGGGACAGATGTAGGACAATATCTTGAGGGAGTGACAGGAACAAGGGAAGGTTGTTTGCTTTAAAGAATAGAAGAAATTTGAGTATAATTGCAGAAAAAGCTAAGGGAGGAAGAAATTGAAATGAGAATGAATCACTGATATAGCAAGATCCCAGAGGGAAACAGAAGAAATGGGATCAAGGCCACAAGTGTTCGGGTTAAGCCTTGGCAAAGAGTAGGGCCACTTCTTCATCTGAGACTGGAGCAAAGGAAGAGATAACAAATGAGGACACAGGGTTATTCAGCTTCTTCTGTCACTCTTTATTCTATTCTTCCATTTATCAGAGTAAACCCCTCAAGAAAACCCATTTTCTACTTTTCCCTCCCTTGCCCCTGCTTTCCCACCTTACCTTTTCATCCTTCACTCCTCTTCTCCCTCCACATAGTTTGAAGTAGTGGATGGTTTGGAGCGAGTGCAAGAAGGGAAAGTCAAATGGTAGTTAGAGGATGATAGAAGCCCCATTTAGTTCCCACCTTTATCTACCACCCTTATATGAAGTGCTTGAAAATAGACATGTGTGGAAGTAATAATGACCTGGAACTATGGGTGTAGTTCTATGTGTCTGTAAAAGCTTAAAAAAATGCTTCAGTATATAATTGGATTCTTTTTGTCTCAACCAAGTGGGATCCTATTTAGAAATCTTTACCTTAATTCTATGATATGCAGATGACCTAAAATAACTCACCTTGAACATTTTAGCATTTTACTTGTTGGTACAATTAGCAAACTCACTGTTTAAGCATGATAAACCATGTTCTAATTTTGTATGAGATTGCCATTGATGATCATGTACTGCTACCATTAGGTTTATAGATAAAATTTACAAATATATCCTAATAGTAATTGCTGACCTCATGTTTACAGCTGCTACAATAACCATTTTTATTTATCAAAATTTTGAATACATTCCAAGTTTCTGTTTCTATACAGTAGAAATACTCATTATGATTTTCAAAGATAATTAATAAAATGACCCAGCAATATGTGTGTAGGTGTTATTTCATAGTCCATAGCATGTGAGTATTACTTGTGATAAGTCAAATCAAATAAAAGCTTTCCATGTTTTAGGACAGGAATATACAGTTCAGTAGAATTTTCAAATCTTCCCAGCTCTACTAGGAATCCATTTTTTTACCCATAAACTAGCACTTTTTTCTTGAACAGATATGGAACCATTTCTGGATAGCTGGATAACCTGGATACTGGCCGTTCCATTTGATCCAACCTCAGCTTTTTGATGGAATTTTTGTGATTGCAAACCGTACTCAAACTATCCAGAACTTTTCCAATTAATATAGATTACTTAATAACATATAGATTCCATATCATATTAGAGACCATGAATACTTCTTTTCTTCTTTGTATTAACAAAGGAAATAGTTGGTAAGCATAAAGGTCAAAGCAATGGCCTTATAATATAAATCTTTTCTAAAAAAAGGAATTAATATTCCTGAGCCATCAAATGGCTGCTTTTAAAAATTAAAGAAAAAAAATTAGCAACATATAAATAATTACCCAAATGAAAAGATGAACATTTATTTAAAAAAGGCATACTAACAAAACACTCAACTTTTTAGTCAGCATCCTTACAAGGTTTTTCGTAAGCTGTGCCAAGAAGTACTTGTTAATTCTTTACATCTGTTTGAGTCAAAGCAATACTAACTTATTAAATACCTGCTATGTGCAAGGAGCATATATTAAAAATGGCATAGTTCTCATCTTTAAAGATCTTATAATCTCATATGGAGATGAGACCTATACTTTAGTAAATGTATCATAAATTAGAAAAGTTTAAAATTTATTAAGAGACATATTAGAATTTGATGGAGGGAGAAAGTAAGATGGGAAAGAGAGGGATCATTTCTGACCACAGAAATCTAAGAAGGGAGTGGTACCTGAAGTGAACCTAGAATAAGAATAAGAAAATGATTTCATTGGATGGGAGATGTACCAGGCCTAGAGAATTATATGTGCATAGAAATGGATGTAGAAAAGAACTGGTTGAAATCAGAGAAAAGATATTGGTTGGAATATGCAATGGAGGATATAGAAAATAAGACCAGAGTCTGACTACTTGGGGGGATTAAATGTCCAGCTCTATGAACAGGAGTATGGTCTTTTCATAATTCTACATTAGGAAAATTACCATGGCAAAAAAGGATAGATTGCTAAGGATAGAAGCTGGTGATAGGGAAACCAGTGAAGTGGCTACTATTATAACATAGGTGAAAGGTTTTGAAAATCTAAATTACGATGGTGTCAGTATAGCAAATCAAATGTAAGACTGAGAAAGAGAGAAGAGGCAAAGATGATTTTCTCATACCTAACCTTGGTGACTGGGATATTAGTGACATTAAGAAAATTGGAGAAGTGTATTGGTGAAAAGAAAATGATATTTATAATACTTTCAACTCTTTTGTGCTGATTTAAAGTTACTAAAATATATTACTTTTAAATGTAATTTATATAATTTAAGTGTAATAACAATATGCAAATTTACTGGGGGGAAAAGCATTTATTTTAGAACTGACTGTAAGCAGCAACAAGGCAACTATATATAATCTATCAAAATGTTTTTCTTAATTATTCATTATCCTTTTTATGGATTACATAGCAATGTCAGAAAGGAGTCAATTGGACACTTGTTAGCATATAAATAATTAAGCTATTCTTAAGGAATAAATTGAATACTTCCAAATTTCCAAAGTCTTTCTCCAATTTAGCTAGATTTACTCTCCATTTTTTTTTGCATGGCATGTTTCCATAGCTACATTTTAGCAAGATAGCAATTGTATAAGTTGATAATTCCAGAGAAATAGGGAATATTTTAGATTTCATTTGGTATAGTATTAAGGCAAGTTATTGAAATCTATGGAAATTCTCTTAAAACTTAAAGATTTACTCATTGCCAGAATACCAATATACTTTTTAAGGCATAAGTAAAACTACTTGGTACTCCTCTTTTATTCCAGTTACTAACCTTTTTTTTTAACTCTAGTTACTAACCTAACTCTATTATTAATACCTTAACTAGTTTTCCTAAATATGATTAATGATGAGACTGAAGAACATCTTAAAATTATTTCCTCCCTTTGTCAATGTGTACAATTGATATTTCATATATTAATAATTTTGTCTTTCTTTGGTCATTAAAAACAATTGTTTAATGGTTCAAAAATATTTTATTTAATTTCCTAGAAAAAAAAGGTTTGTAAAACCATTGCTTCTGATCATCAACTTTCAATGGTCCCTTAATTATAGGATCTATTTTGTACTATGTTAAGTAGGGACTAAGAATGGGAACTGACCCTGTGACTATATTGTAATGGGAATTCTCAGAGGAGAAAACTCCTCTAATAATACCAATACTAACAATACCAATACCAGTACCAGCTCCTTTACTGAAACTTATTTGTTTTAGATAATTCCCTGGAGCACTGAAAGATTAAGAGACTTGCCCAGATCCACTGAGCCAGTATGTACCAGAGACAGGACATGAAATCAGGACTTCTAGTTTCCAAGGCCAGTTCTTTATATACTATACCATGCTGCCCCTTTATATTAAAATATCCCTTTTAAATGGCAAAATTTTGGATAATTTAAGCGCTGATTACAATATAGATCACAATTATTGTGGTTATTTCAAGAGGGCTGGGAAATAATAGAAAATCTTCTCATTAGCATGAATCAGGAATTGAATTCATTCAAGTCTTTGAATAGAAAGAAAGGGCAGGTTTATGGGCAAGAGCATGGATTCTTAACAAAGATGTGGCAAGACATACAAATACCCCAAACAAAATTTCAAAACTGTTTATCGGCCTCATATGTTTTTGTTTATAAGAGGCTTTGAGTCATCATTGTAACACGAGATGGAATGTGGAATTTGGAAGTATTAAAAAGTATGAACATTTACAAATATTAATATTTAGACCCTTCATTAAATACCAGATCCTGGATTCTTGAAGATTATGCCAGGGAACAAGAGTTCAGGCAGGTTCTACCAAGATAAAAAGACTTTGAATATGAGCTAATAATGGACAACATGTCTTGTCTTTTGAGAATGAACTAAGTTCAGAAAGGCTTCTTGAAAAGATGGCTATCAATTGCTTTTGTGGAGGATGGAGGGAGGAAGGAGCCATATAACTCATCAAGCCATCTATTAAAGTATAGATGTCATAACTCATATCACTAGAGGGAGTACCCATATACAAAGATGACATCACAGATCTTTTGAATTACATTAAAATTCCTCTCATATTATACCTTATATTGTTTGATGTGCTCTAGATTTCATCTAATTTGCCTACCCTTAGTTTGGTTTTAAACCCCCAAAATCTATGGAATAGGTGATAAATCTGGATTCAAATCATGTGATAGCATCTGCATTAAGATTCAATATTTTGCTCTGTTGTTTAATTATCTGGGCAGACAAATACAATAATATCAAGTTATTCAAGTTCTTAAATAATGCTTCTTTTGAGCCTTTGAAAAAATATGTATAAATATTCTTCCTTAGGAGTCAAAACCTTTAGTCCTGCCTAGGTACAATCAATAACAGTTACCTGGAGAAGCCATTCCTGAAGGTATAGGACCAATTCAGCTCCCGTTCCAGAGCCCAAATCACTGGCTCTCTTGGCTGCGATGAAACCACTGGTAGTCACCTGGAGGATTGATTAGTGAAGGCTCCATCATATGGACAATCTAATTAGAACTGTGAAGCTGTTACTGCCTACCCACTGTTCTTCATTTTCTGTGGCTAAAGAATCCCTCCAGCTTACTTCCTAATTTCCTATTCATCCTGATCTCTCTTATCCAAAAGATTACTCCCTCATTATCTTATCCAAAAGATTCACTTCTCCCATTACTTTTTTCAACAGTAATATCATGATCCATTTTAGCAAACCCTTCCATATTCCCTAATGCCCTCTGCAATACCTATTCTACTGTCAATAACAGACTCCATTTTATTCTCAGACGGTTTTTTTTTAAACCAAACTCTGGCTTTTTCATAAGGAAAATCTTTTTTTTTCTTTTAACTATATCCTTTAACAGACTGTCCAATGCTGGCTACTTTCCTATTCCCCTTGCTTCATTGTGCCAGGAGAAGGAATTACTCTCTTATTGCTATTTTCAGACTTTTATTGGTTCAGACTAATATTCAAAAATCTATTTTTCTTCAAACTATTCAACTAAACAATATTGATCTTTGTCACTGCCCCCAGCTAACTTGCAAGTCACTTTCTCACCTTCAATATTCTTTTCCTTGTGCTATGCTATCATCCTAGGATAACTGCACTAATCATTTAGATAACCCTTTGAACACTTCAGTCTCTGTTCCTTAACCTCTTCAATTTTATTGACTTCCCTCTTAACCATATTCCAGTTATTCAACCATGTAACATTTAAAACTACAGAATCTCAGAATTATTGAATTTTCATTTTTTTTCTGCCTAACTAATCAATGTCTTATCCTCCAACTTTCATATCCTCATTCCTCTTGAACTCATTGTGCCTTCCTTAGGATTACCAGTTCCTATTTTCTCTATTTTCATCAGTTTCACCAGTTGGGGATATCATCTCCCTGGGTCTCTGCTTTGTAAACTGTCAAATGATGAGGCTAGAGTAATCAGAACTGGTCTACAAGGTCAGCCCAAAAAGCCAAGGTCATCGGATCATAAATTTAAGAGTTATAAAGAGTAGTAGAGAGCATCAAATGGTACCTTCCAGTTGCACATCAAGAATTCCAAAATTTCTTAAGTCTCTACATTTGGATATAATGATGTGTGAAACAAGTATACTATAGAAAGTACTCAATGTTACATTATATAAGCATACAGTTAATTACTAGAAGTAACATCTAGTGTTATTAAATCTTTAAGTGTTCTAACTTCAAAGTGATATATATATATATATAAAATCACATCTCCAAGGAAAACATCAGTTTACACAAATGGAAATGTGTGTGATTGTTTCAGAATCCTCTTCTTCATACACTCATAGCTCCAGAGTAAAAGTTAAGTAATACTGTTAATCATAAACATGCATATAAATTCTATTATCAAATATCCATGTAAGCAATACAATTTCTTCCCCAAACTTGGTTGTAGTTATTTGCAGATGGGCAGAAAACACCTACCTAAATAAGAACAATTTCCCAAAGTCTTCCTCCTGAACGATTTCTTATGTCTGTATTAAGGTGCAATTGCCTAAGAAGAAAAAAAAAATACATACATATATATATATATATATATATTAATCCTTGCTTTTGTTAAGTTTTTAAAATAGTGTGAAAGTTTTAAATATTGGTAATTCAGAGATTTAGCTCTTTTAATAAGCAG
>JAJPUD010021001.1:0-23750 GCA_023553655.1 Myrmecobius fasciatus | reverse complement strand
TCTCTCTCTCTCTCTCTCTCTCTCTCTCTCTCTCTCTCTCTCTCTGTCTCTCTCTCTCTCTGTCTCTCTCTCTGTCTGTCTCTCTCTCTGTCTGTCTCTCTCCTTTTCTTTTCCTCTGTTTCTTTTTCTTTCTCTCTAGATCCAGCTCTTTATGTCTCTGTCTCTTGTCTCTCCTTGCTTTTCTCTACTTACTTCTCCCTCTTTCCAACTCTCTTTGTCTCTCTGCCTCTTCTTCACCCTCCTTTTGTCTCTCCTTGCCTCTCTGATTTTATTTCTTTGTCTCTTCCTGTCTCTTTCAGCTTCTCTTTGTCTCTCTCTGTCTCTGTATCTCTCTCCACTCTCCCTCCTTTCTCTGTCTTTCTGTCTGTCTATGTCTGTCTGTCTGTTTGTGTCTCTCTCTCACTCTGTGTGTGTGTCCATTTTTCTCTGGTTATCTGTCTCTCTCCACATCACTGTACCTCTGCCCTTCTCCTCTTCCAGTTTTAGTGTACTAAAATGGAACAG
Organism: Myrmecobius fasciatus; assembly: GCA_023553655.1. Classification (NCBI taxonomy): domain Eukaryota; kingdom Metazoa; phylum Chordata; class Mammalia; order Dasyuromorphia; family Myrmecobiidae; genus Myrmecobius; species Myrmecobius fasciatus. The sequence goes on along the minus strand of JAJPUD010021001.1, from coordinate 23,246 downwards.
CTGGCCAGAGGATGCATTCCACCCACAATGTGTTCTCAAGGGGCATGGGGCAGGACAGGGGAAAGTGTTTGCTTGTGGTTCCTCTCTTCTTGATGTAGCTTAGGTTTCCAGTCAAGACTGGGGTCTCTTGCAGGTTACTACTGAACAGTGGGTGGGGTGGAGGGGTGTTCCTAGGTGGTGCAGTGAATACAGTGTTAGAGAATGTCTATAACTCGACTCCCCAAGAATGACTTGGTTTTCTGGGCTAACAGGAAAAGACAGCAGTGGTCACTGAGTCTCCAGGGTCAGAGCTGATGCTAGGTAGAGCGGAGAACAACAGGAAGAACCCCACAACTCAAAATATACTTCAGCACCCCCCCAGCAATTGTTTTGGAAGTTACATGAGATGATGAAAAAAGTGCAGAATTTAGTCAGAGATTGTTATTGTTGAGTCATTTTGCAGTCACATCTAACTCTTCATGATCCCATTTAGGATTTTCTTGGCAAAGACACTGGAGTGGTTTGCCATTTTCATCCCCAGCTCATTTTACAGATGAGGAAACCGAGGCAAGCAAGGTTAAGCAGCTTGCTAAAGATCATGCAGTTAGTGTCTGAAGTCGGATTTGAATTCAGGAAAATAAGTTTTCCCAAGTCTAAGCCCAGCACTTTATCCACTGTAGCGCCACCTAGCTGCCATATAGCTACCCAGAGTCCTTTCTTTAAATCCCAGCCCAATTCCTTCTCTGGGCTTCAATTTCCTCACCTGTAAAATGAAGAGATTGAGCCAAAAGCTTCTGATTGAACAAGACTCGTGGCAAACGGCAATTATCACAGAGACCTGAAGGGTGCCAGTCAACTAGCTCTCCCTCATCCTCCATCTCTCTCTACCTACTAACCCCTTCCCTGCTGTTTACAAATATTCCCATGTCTTCCTAGCCTTAAAAAAAAAACCCTTCACTTGGCCCTGCCCTCCCCTCCAGCTATCATCCTGTACCTTTGCTTTTCTCCCTTTCAGGTGATGGGGGGCTGGAGGAGGAAGCACATGACTGAGTGACCACCTATGAAGCAAGAATCACTTTTCTCTGCCACCTCTCCCCTAAATCTCATCCCTTTATCCAATTCAGCCCTCCTCCCCCCCCACTCAGTCCCTTTTCTCTTTTCTCCCCTTCTATCAGGCCCCAAGGAACCTCCACCATTCTACCCTAACAAATTCCCCATCATCCTAGATTTCCTCACTCCCCATTCTTTGCATCTTCAGGTACACATGGAAAGCTGGCTCCCCATTATCTCTACCTCAGAAGACCATCTCCAATATTGAAAATCCTTTCTCTCTTTTCTCTTTTCCTACCTTCTCCCTCTAACCTTGATATACTGAGCCCATTGCTTCTGTTCTGGCCAGAAACTCTAAGCATCTTCTCCTTCTAGACTGATTCTGTCGTAGAGGCAAACTAAGCTATCTGTTGCCTCAATTCATATCTAGCCTTTAACTACTGAACGGGTACTGTGTCACACAAACTGAGATCTAGAAAGGCCCAGGTCTTCCCCTGTGTCTGGGGCTGTCTCCAGTCTTCCTGACTTGTATCTTTTGACTGGCCCTAGATGGCTTTGGAGAAAAAAGTGAGGCTAGTGACTTTGCACAACCCTTCCTCACTTAAATCCAATTTACTTGCAAGTTAATAATCCCCCCCTCCTGTCATCATTGGTCCTCGTTGAGAACAAAGGATGAACAACAGCAACAGACCTAGTCAAGAAGGGATAGGAAGTTTGTTCCCAACTGCCACTCCCAGGACCTTTTCCGCATCTAGAGATGTAGAATCCTAGACCTAAATTGGAAGGAACATTGGAAATCATCCAGTTCAACCCCTTCATTTTACAGATGGAGAAACTGAGGCCTAGACAAAGTTTCCTAGGTAGTAAGTAGCAAAGTCAAGATCCAAACTCAGGTTCTCTGACTCTAACTTCTGGGATTTTTCCATCATATCACATAGAGCCAATATCTTCTGCTTCCTGAAGCATCATTTCATCTCTCTATACTCCCTAGTCCAGATCCTAATGGCAGTTACCCACTGATCCCAGGTCATTTCTCACTCCCTTCTCAATAAATTCAGTACATGGCTCAGAGGTTTTTTTCTCCATTCTACCCCCTGACCTCAAACGTGGAAATTTCAACATACTTGCTGATGTTTCTTCAGACACCTTGGTCTCTTAGTCATTGATCTCAACTCCCATGACTCACATCTTCACTCTCCCCAGGCACACTCTACAATTCCTGTCTTGCTCATGACTTTCCCTTCCTTCTCCTAAAGCCATTCCTTGCCTTCCTTGTGAGCTTCTCTCCTTCTACCTGCTCTTCATGTCCATGGCTCTTCTTGGACCTCACTCTCCTCCCACTTTTCTTCAATGTGAAATTCTTGACCCTATGGTTGACCAGTTCAACTGCAAATCATTCTATGTCCTTGAATCCCTTGCTCCCTGCTTTGACCAACCCTAACCCCAGAATCCTAGCACCATGTCTCTTGCTCATCATATACAGCTCAAGGAACTCCCACAATGAGGCCAAATGGACTCACTTCCTATTTATATTTTCTAATTTTAACTGGATCCTCACTAGCACCCAGTGATATTTTTATTTGTCCTCAATTGTCTCCCTATCACATTCCTTCAGTCTGTTCCAAAGCTTTTTCATTCTCCTCAAGTCCCCTAGACACACTCACAAACACACACATGCATACACATCTCACCTGAGGGAGAAGGCTTTATTAAGCACCAATGGGGCAAGTAAATGGAACAGTGGATAGAGCACCACCCCTGGAGGACCCAAGTTCAAATCTGTCCTACTAGCTGTGGGACCCAGGCTTAAGACAAGTTAATCACTTACCCCTGATTGCCTTCCCCCCCCCGACCAAAAAAATGAAGCATCTACTATATACTAAGTGTATTTCAAATATTGTTTCCTTTGATATTATCTCAGAGGACCTCACCTGCTACTTTAAAGAAGAAATTCAAACCATTCCCCATGTGCTCCCTCCTCTTCCCCACTTCCCGAAAACTGCTGGGAAAATTGGAAACTAGTGTGGAAGAAATCAGGACTTGACCCACACCTAACACCACATACCAAGATAAGCTCTAAATGGATTCACACTTTAGATCTTAAGAGTGATATTATAAGCAAATTAGAGGAACATAGGATAGTTTACCTCTCAGACCTGTGGAAAATGAAGGAATTTGTGACCAAAGAAGAATTGGAACTCATAACTGAACACCAAATAGATAATTTTGATTATATTAAGTTAAAAAGGTTTTATATAAACAAAACTAATGCAGACAAGATTATAAGGCAAGAAATAAATTGGGAAAACATTTTTACATTTAAGGGTTCTGAGAAAGGCCTCATTTCTAAAATATATAGAGAATTGACTCAAATTTATAAGAATTCAAGCCATTCTCAAGTCGATAAATGGTCAAAGGATATGAACAATTTTCAGATGAAGAAATTGAAACCATTTCTAGTCATATGAAAAGGTGCTCTAAATCACTATTGATTGGAGAAATGCAAATGAAGACCTCTCAGATTGGCTAAGATGACAGGAAAAGATAATGACGAATGTTGGAGGGGATGTGGAAAAACTGGGACACTGATACATTGTTAGTGGAACTGTGAATGGATCCAACCATTCTGGAGAGCAATTTGGAACTGTGCTCAAAAAGTTATCAAACCGTGCATACCCTTTGATCCAGCAGCATTTCTATTGGGCTTATATCCCAAAGAAATCATAAAGGAAGGAAAAGGCTCCACATGTGCAAGAATGTTTGTGGCAGCCCTTTTCATAGTGGCCAGAAACTGGAAACTGAATGGATACCCATCAATTGGAGAGTGGCTGAATAAGTTATGGTATATGAATGTTATGGAGTATTGTTCTGTAAGAAACAATCAGCAGGATGATTTCAGAGAGGCCTGGAGAGACCTACATGAACTGAGGCTCGATAAAATGAGCAGAACCAGGAGATCATTATACACGGAACAGCAATAATATATGGCAATCAGTTCTGATGAACTCGACTCTTTCCAACAATGAGATGATTCAGGCCTGTTCCAATGATCTTGCGACGAAGAGAGCCTGAATGTGGATCACAACATAACGTTCTCTTTCTTTTTGTTGTTGTTTGCTTGCATTTTGTTTTCTTTCTCATTTTTTTCTTTTTTAATCTGATTTTTCTTGTGCAGCGAGAGAATTGTATAAATATGTACGCCTATATTGGATTTAACATATATTTTAACATGTTTAACATATATTGGATTACTTGCCATATAGGGGAAGGGGTGAGGGGAAGGAGGGGAAAATTTGGAACACAAGATTTTGCAAGGGTCAGTTTTGAAAAATTATCCATGCATATGTTTGGAAAATAAAAACTCTTTAATTTAAAAAAAAAGAAACAATGAAAAAAAATAAAAGGAAATAACTTTTTAAAAAAATGTTTGCTTTACCTTGACATCCCCTCAAGCTAACATCCTATATCTCTTCTCCTTCTCACAAACAAACTAGAAAGAGTTGTCTATTCCCTTTCACATCACAGGGGTTAGAGGCACAGTGAACCCACGATCTGGAAAATCTGAGTAAAATGTTTTGGCTCCCCCGCTTCGTACCACAGAAAAAGTCTGAATTATTATGGTATTAAAAGATAAGATATATTGCCATTATATCATAGTACACATGTACTTTATGCATATGCATTTCTGAGTTTCTAAAATTTTTCTGTATCATCTGCTGGTCTCTGTACATCATCTGCAGCTTCTACAAAACTTCTCCAAATTCCAATTTAATGTCTTATGCTAACCTGCAATCTATTGGAACTGCAGTGGGGAGAGTTGCAATGTAGAAGGGGTAGCTGTTCATTCAATATTTCCATTTTCTAACTTTCCACTCACTTCTCAAGCCCTTGCTATCTGACTTCTAACCCCACATCTCCACTGAAACTGATCTCTTCAATAATAATAATTTCTTATCATATAAGCTTCAATTACTAATTCTCAAGCCTCATTGTCCTTCCCCTCCCATTTCCTTCCTCCTCAATACTCTCACCTCTCTTGACTTTTATGAGAGTATTTATTCTCATTTGGTTTTCTTCCTATCTGACTGCTCCCTCCCTGTTTCTTTTGCTGGGTCAGTATCCAGTTCCTGCTCCTCTGGCTCAGGGGTCCTCTAAGGTCCAGTCTTGGGCTCTCTTCTCTTCTCTTTCTCCAAATCTTTTCCCATGCAGTCACCAAAGTGATTTTTCAAAAGCACAGGTCCCACCCTGTTAGCCTTCTACTTAATAAATTCCAGTGGCTCCCTGTTTCCTCCAGGATCAAATTACAAATAATTTATTGGGCAATTAAAGCCCTTCATGATCCAGCCCCCCTCCTAGCTTTCCAGACTTCTTAAATCATACCCCCTGTTAGGTTCTCTTCAATCCAATGACACCAACCTTCTGGGTGTTCCCCAAACAAGACCCTGCATCTCTTAGCTCTGGGTACTCTCTGTGGCTGTCCTCTAGGCCTGGATTGCTCTCCCTCCTTGGCCCTGACTATTGATCTCCCTGACTTCCTTTAAGTTCTAACTAAAATCCCATCTTTTATAGGAAGTTTCCCCCAACCCTTTTTCATTCCAGTGCCTTTCCTCTGTTAATTATTTATCCCACATAGAGCTCGTTTGTGTGTATTTGTCTGCATGTCTTCCCTTTTGGATTGTGAGCTCCTTGAGGGCAGGGACTGTCTTTAATCTCTTTTGGTAACCCTGGCTATGTGCCTGGCACATAGTAGGCATTTAATAACTGTTTATTGACTGTTTACATCTTCTCTTTCAGGGAACTTTATCATGAGCTGAATGGCAGATGACTCCCAAATCTACAAACAGAGGACATGTGATCAGTTGGATTCTGCCCATGTGGGTCATGTATATTCCGAAGAAATGCTGAAAAGTTGGGTTTCCCCAGTGTTGCCAACTTTGAGGTAGTGTGGGATATAGTGGGTATATCAGAAAGACTGTAACCCAGATAGAAGGAATCAATCCCTTCTCTGAGGGGAGGAGCTGCATCATCCGAGCAAGTAGAAAGGTTCCTTCATTCTGTAGCCCGTGCTCCCTCTTCCCGAAGAGGAGTAACGGTAAGAAAATCCCTTAAGATTCTTCTTTAATAAATTGTCCTTGATATCCACTTTTCAGTGTCAAGAGTGTTATTTCTAACAGGTGTGTCTAGATGTGGCTCACAGAAAGGTCTAAATACCTCTAGATTCTCCTCCATTCACTCTTCTCCCAGGGAGACTTTGACTTATTTCCAAAAAGAGAAGCAAGACGTTGGTTTGTACCCTTAGAGAAAGGATATCAGAACAGAATTAGATCTCTACGTCCCCCTTAAAGATTGTTAGTCTAGAGAAAATAACATCTAGGTTCAAGTTGTGGTAGGTGAAAAATGAAAAGATTGAGGAAACAAATGTTCAAGCTTCCAAGCATACTGATTTATTAAGCAAGGCATGCCAATTGCTCGGCGAACAAGAACCAGTCACCTTCCTCAGCTTTTGCACTGGACCCCGGATGCAGAGGGACACAGATTTTTATATGTTAAAAATAATCAAATAAGACCAATTAATTAAAAGGAAACAATACACCATTGGGCGATCTGATTTCTAATTGGAGGAAGGATCAGGGACTCTCCAAGTTGGGAGAGGGAGAGTAAACAGGTACAATTCCCTGAATTCAGAAGAAGAGGTGTCTCACTCCTGCCAAGTGTCTGTAAGCAAGTTTTCAGACAAGACGGATGGACTTCTTGAGATGTATAAGCGTGAGAAAATTTCCTTGCAGCATTCTTAGGGTGTGACTGAGTCAGCACATGCCAGGTCCTTAGCTAAGAGTCTCTAAGCAGTGAGTAGAGGTGGCCCACTTTCCCCACCACACAGGGCTGGATTCACACCATATAAGAAAGTTTTCTCCCAATTCCCACAACTGATTGAAGTTTTCTCCCAGGACAGAAATTGGTTGGATAGAAAAAGAACTGAGTTAGCTCCAGAACTGAGTTATAAGATGGAGTCAATGTGGTTCATTCACTTCCCATTACCAGTTGTTGTTCTAATCCCTTCCATTTCCTCAAACCTGAGCTCCTGAGAGCTACCATTTAATTGGGCAAGAGCATCCCAAGCTAGATATCCAAGACTTGACTCCCCTCTTAGCAAATTCCAGTTCCATGAAAAACATGCCTGGCAAATTGCAAATAAACCCACTTGTCCAAATTAATAGTAATAGGGGAATCCATTGGAGAGGACAGAGTGAATGAATTCGATCATTGGCAATAAAAGAGCTCCAACAAGAGAGGGGTGAGCAGAAAGAGAGTCCCAGATCTCACCCAAAAGGATATTCCATAAAGTCTCTAGTGTGGTTAATCTAGGAATAGGCGGGGTGGGTGAAGAGGTTCTGGGACCTTTATAGGTTCAGGTCCCTTTCAGGGACCTGAAAATAAGTCTGGAACCATGTCGTTTCTCAAAGCTGGAAACCAGAAGAGTAGGATTGCTCTTCTCTCAAGCTCTCACCAACTCCAACCTTCAGACAGACGAGGAGCATTGAGCAATCACTCTCCATCAATGAGAAGAATCTTTTGCAAATGGGCTTTGAGGGGCAAATTACATATTTATTCCTAATCTCTTAAATTTCAGTCCCACATCAGCAACTGCCTGTTAGACCCAAGATCAAAGGATCTTAGCTCTATTTATTAAAGTAAACTTCAAGGCCATCCTTTCTAATTCCTTCATTTATGAATGAGGAAACTGAGGCCCAGAGTTAAACAACTAGCTCGAGATCACACACAGGTCTTGTGACTCAAAGTCCACCCTGCCTCCAAACTTTCCTGTTAGCTTTCTCTCATTCACTATGGCTTACAAGCTCATAGTCATCCTTGACCCCCCTCTCCTCTCTTCCCTCTACACATTGAGTCAATTGCCGAGTCTCGTTGTTTTTACTTCCACAAAAATCTCTGGCATCTTTCCTTTTCTCTCTGTTCCCATAGGTATCAAATTAATCTCTAAGCACTCAATCCTGGATCATTATAATACCTTCCTAATAGATGTCTCCACTTGCAGTATCTCTCTTGTCCAATCCATCCTCCACATAAGTGTCAGCCTGGGGATGGGGTCAGGGGTAAAGAGTCAGTGGGTTCCGTAGTCTTTCTGTGGCCAAGAGCCAAATTGACTGCCCCATCCCCAATACCAATGCCTAAGTTCCATCAATGGATGGAAAAAGGCCCAGTAGAGGGCCTCATTCAAATCTTTCTTTGCTACTATTTGGATGACTTTCCTCTCTTGGTGTATATGTAGCCTTGGTCCAGTCACTTTACTGGTGGCTATCATTCTCTCTTTGCACTCAATGGCCTCTGAAGTCCCTTCCAGGTCGAAATCGTGAATCCTAACTAAGTGTGACACTAGGCAAATCATTTCACTTCTTGAGTGTCAGCTCCCTCCTCTGTAACACGAGGGCCCTTGATGGCTTTTCTAATCCTGAATATGTTTGCTAAGAAGTTGAAGAGTCTGATTTAAGCTTAATATGAGAAAAATCTCTCTGCCAACTAGAGCTACCCCAATGCCAAATGGGCAGCCTCTGGAGATGGGGGCTCTCCTTCACCAGAGATCTCTAAGCAAAGGTGGATGATTCATCTGCCAGGTATGTTGTAAGGAGCATTCTTGCTCATGTATGGGCTGGACTAGACAGCTCTCCTTCAACTCTGAACTCCTGTGATTCTAAAAGGCTTTGCGAGTTCTTATTGCCTGCTTTTTCATCTCTTCTCTCCTAGTCAGCCTGTCCGCCATTACTTCTCAGCTCTGGGTCAGCCTACCTCTCTAGGAACCCCTCTGCTCACTTCTAATTTGTTGTTTCCAATCTGCATCATACAAAAAGCCAGAGATAGAATTGTGTCGAAAATAAGAGTAAATAACTGTCGAATAAGGGTCTTTGACACAACGAGATAATGAATTGTATGGGCCTTGCCAACTTTTACCAGGCTCTAAATGTGCACGCCCATAGTTGTTAGAAAAAAAAATGACCTCCTGGTAAATATGGCAGTACCATGCTGTTCTCTGCTATACTCTATTTTGAGTTGTTTGCCAAGAGTTGAGAGATGTTTTTAAAGGAAGCCCAGTGTGGGGGCTCCAGAGAACCCAGGAAACTTATTGTCCCTCAAAGGGACAGGAAATAGTGAAGGAACAGATTGAAAAAAATAAATGTCTAACCTTTGAGTCAGACATATGGAGGATCAGGTGAGGAAATGGTCAAAGGAAACCGGAAAGAACAATGATTTTTTCCATTTGAATAGATGATCCATAGGAGCAGCCAGTCTTGGAAGAAGAGAGCCTGAGCTCAATCTCTAGGTGTTCATGATTAATCTGAGGCTCATCTTTTGAGAGGAGGGCCAGGCTGGGTAAAGTCAGCCAATGGGTCAATGAGCATTTATTAAGCATCCATTCACCATGGGCCAAAAGTAGGCAGCTGGGTGGTTCAGTGGATAGAGTCCTGGGCCTGGTGTCAGGAAGACCTGAGTTCAAATGTGGCCTCAGGCACTAATTAATCGCCTAATCCTGGGCTAATCATTTCACTTCTGTTTGCCTTAATCCACTAAAGAAGGAAATGGCAAAACCCAACAGGTTTTTTTGCCGAGCAAATCCCACAGACAAGACTACATGATGGAACATGTGCCAAACACTGTCCTAAGTACTGAAAATGCAAAGAAAGGTAAAGTTAAGTCCCTGCCTTCAAGAAGCTTACAGTCTAATTGAGGGAGGCAACATGGAAACAAGATGCAAACACATTGTAAACAGGAGAAATGTTCAACAGAGAGATGCTAGAATGAAGAAGGATTGAGAAGACTTATTTTTAACACTGTGCATTTGATTAATCATTCAAGTACAAATAGTACCTTGTAAAAGCAGGACGAAGGTCAGGGTTCCAATGGACCGATGGAGACGGAGCATCTAAAGAAGTTTACTTACAGATCCCTTTTCACAGAGCCAAAACAGTACTAGCCGTTAACCCAGCACGGAGCAGACTAGAATAGAAAAGATGCAACAAGGAAAAATCACTCCACTAGAAAGACTTTAGCACGGTAGAAACAGAGCAAAACGCTCGATGTCGAAAGTGGAATTGTAACTGGGATTCGAAGGAAGCCGGAGACAGGGAGGAGGAGGAAGGCTGTTCCAAGCATGGGGAGCAGGCAGTGTGAATGAACCCAGAGCTACAGTAGCATGATAGGGGAACATGGAGAACGGGGATCACTGGAATACAGCATACGTGGAGGGGAGTATGGCCAGCCTATGAAGGACTTTGGACACCAGAGAACTTTTTTTTTTCTTTTTTTTTTTTTGCTTTTTGCTGAGGCAATTGGGGTTAAGTGACTTGCCCAGGGTCACACAGCTAGGAAGTGTCTGAGATCAGATTTGAACTCAGGTCTTCCTGACTTCAGGGCTGGTGCTCTATCCACTGCTCCACCTAGCTGCCCCAACACCAGAGGACTTTGAAGTTGATTCTTGAGATGATAAGGGGTCCCTGGAGTTTACTGAGTGGGGAGCAAGGGGTGACATGATCAGATCCGTGCTTTTGGAAAAGCCTTTTGGTAGCTGAGTGGCAACTTGCCGTTCAAGTGTTACTATTATTACTAATTATTATTTGTTAATGATTAGTAATAATAGTAGTAAGAAATACTATTTCTATAGTTCTCTAAGGTTTGCAAAGTGCTTTACAAATATGATCTCATTTGACTCTCATCACCCTGGGAAGCAGGTGATAATATTTGTGCCCATTTTACAGACAGGGAAACTGAGACAGAGGTGAAGTGACTTTCCCAGGGTCACAACAGCTAGTAAGTGTCTGAGGTCATATTTGAACTTGAGTCTTCCTGACTCTAGGCCTAGAGCTCTATCCACTGAACTGTCGGCTGCCTAAACCAAGCATTTCTTAATCTTCGACAGTTGTTTCTCTGTATCATTTCCCCTATATAATTTTGGATTTGCTTGGTACGTATTCATATTGTGCCCCAATAGTAGAACTGGATACTCCTTGAGGACAGGTACTTTATTTCTGTTTTTGTTTCTTCAGGGCCTGGCACACAGTAAGCCCCTCTAATCAGTGCTGGTTGAGTCAGCTGATTTAATGATGTTGGCATGGTAGGTCTTGATCTTAGGACTCTAACTCAATAGGGAATGGTGTGCCCTGGCACTGGTGCCGGTCCAGGGCTTGTCATACAAGGCTGCTGAGCCCCTACCTGTGATCTGTACCCACACGTGGGTCAGGCTCAGTCTAATGCCATTTAGCTGAAATGGATCAGCCAAACTTGCTTCCCATTCTCATCTAAAAAGAAGAGTACCTTTGCCCTGTTGGCTGCACTAGAGCAAAGTTTCTTAAAACTATGAGTTGTGATCCCATAATGGAGTTGGGTAACTGAATGTGGGGGTCACAAAATTATGATTTCTTCTCAGTAAACGTTTGTTTCATATACCTCTTTTGTATACCTACATAAAAATTACTCAGGTAAAAAGGGGGCGTGAGTGAAAAAAAAGTTGAAGCCCTGACCTAGAGGACCTAACACTGAGGGCCACCCTCGGGACCTAGGATCAGGGAATTAGGGACCTGGACCTACCCTGGAGGGTAGTCAGCTATAGACAAGACCCCAGATCTGGAAGGATGGAGCAGAAACAGAGTAGAGGAAGGTGGCAAGGAATCTCCCTGGTGCCCTGCAAGGATGATGACAGGGCCCTCCTTCCCACAGGCCCTCAGGGACCTTTTGAAGGCCTTTGCCAAAGACATCCCACTCAAGGCCTCATTTCCCCTAAATGGCCTAGATCTGCAGTCTTGGCCCTGTCTGTATACAGGAGAATTCTTGAAAACAAAAGCTATCAGTCTGGGTTTTTGTTTTTTTCCTCTAGGAAAATTCCAAAGGAGATCAGAGTGTCCTGAACAAGCCAACTCCAAGCCTTCCCTGTGCGGTCTCTCGGCCTTTTGTCCTCTGGTCTTGGAGAGGGTGAGCAGGACAGCTGCAAACCAGCTGTTTCGAAGCTGGGGCTGAACCTGCAGGTGAGGACTGCTGTTTCTCCACGGAAGCCCAAGGGGAGGATTCACATTTGTTCCCCTGCCCTCTCTGTGGACCAAATTTCACTGGGCAAGATCTCTCCGCCCCTGATTTGTCTTAATCTTTCCTTCTCCATCTCCTTCCTTCCTTCCTTCCTTCCTTCCTTCTCCCCTCTCCTTCTGTTTTCTTTTCCTTCCCTCTTATTTCTCTTTCCTTCCCTTTCTCAAAGAATTGTGGAGTAGCAAAGGGCATTTAGTCCAATCTTAAATCTTTAAAGGAATCCTTAAGATGTAGTCAACTCCCAGTGGCTGCTAGAATGCCTCTAATGACGTGGAACTCACTCCCTCCAAAGGCAGCCTATTCCATATTTGGGCTACATTGAGGACAAGTACTGATAGCTTGGGTGTGGGTGTTCCTTTCTAGGGGTTTCTGTTTGGGTTATGAACACCACAGCTTGGATGGATTAGAAAGACCTCCGATAGGAGGGCAGCTAGGTGGTGCTGCAGTGGCTAGAGCACTGGCCCGGGAATCAGAAGGATCTGAGTTCAAATCCAGCCTCAGACACTTAACACTAATTGTATGACCCTGGGCAAGTCACTTAACCACAATAATTGCCTTGAAAAAAAAAAAGAGGGGTTATCAGGGAACCAGAGCTCAGTATTAGAGCTAGGCCTTGAGAAAATCAGGGCCTCGCTTTCTCCTTCCTCTGAACTGCCTGCAAACTCCAAGAATCAGGTTCCTTGGGTCCCCTCAATTACTGGAAGGTTCTGTGGAGGAGAGTAAAGGAGGACAGAAGCCAGCATGGGGTAAGGAGTCCCTAGTCTGGTCATCAGGAGTCCTGGCTTCTAGCACTTGTTCAGTCAGCCTCCTGGGAAACCCTGGGCGTAACATCAAAATGAAAAGTTCGAGTCTGCAAAAATATTCCCCTAAATGGTCTAACTGGAGCCTCACCATGACCCTGTCAGGTATTATTATTCAGTCATTTGTCAGTCATGTCCAACTCTCTGTGACCCCATTTAGGATTTTCTTGGCAAAGATACTAGAACGGTAGGCTGTTTCCTTCTCCAGCTCATTTGACAGATGAGGAAAGTGAGGCAAGCAGGACCAAGTGACTTGCCCAGAGCCACATGGCTAGTAAGTACCTGAGGGTGGATTTAAACTCAGGAAGATGAACTCATGAAGTGCCTGACCCCGGGTCCAGCCCTTTATCTACTGTAGCGCCACCTAGTTGCCCCGATAGGTATTATTATCTTCATTTTGTTCAGGAAGAAGAAACTGAGGTTGGCCCACTATGGGATAGTCCTGGATATAAGGGCAGAAGGTTTGGGTTCAGATCCCAGCTCTATTAATATTTCCTCCTATGTGACCGTGGCAAGAATCTTGCTCTCCCTGGGCCTCAGCTTTGTCCTCTGTACAATGAAGGAGTCGGACCGGTTGTACTTGGAGGTTTTTCCCAGATCTAAATCTAGGGTCCTGTGAACCTATGGGCTTCCCTTTCAGCTCATTGTTTGTGCAAACCTGAGCCCCAGAAAAGATGGACTCACTCTCTACTCCCATCATAATAAAGAGAGGGCAGGTACTTCTCCCCACTTTTAAAAGTTTAGGTAAAGCTAAGCAGCAGGTGGAATTTTAGAGGGATGCAAATTCCGGTGGGTCTTCCAGTGCCTCAGGAGCAAGCCCTGCCCACCCGGCAAGTCAGTGATGGTATTGAGACTAACCCAGCAGCATCAGGAGATCCCACTTCTAGAATAGGAAAGGACCTTAGAGGTCACCTAGGTCATGCCCCTCGTATCCCATACGAAAAAACTGAGTCGGATGACTAGAGTCACACAAGTCATAAGCATCAGAGTCTATCACTCCTCCCACCGTTCTACATTGCGTGATTCTCAACTCAATGCCCGCTCCCTCAACTCCCCAGAAGGTTAATCATTCCAAGATATCTACTCAGTTCCAGCTGCCTAGGAGGTTCTGCCCTTTCTCTCATCTGCCCTATCCCACTGAAGTCCCAATGCACTTCTGCCAGGCCTTTCCTTTGGGTCTTCTAGGGCCCTAGTCTGTAATTAGCCAACTTTCCTTCATCTTAAATCTCTTCCTCTCTTGTTGTTTCCATCTTCAGGAACCCACAGAGACCTGGTTCCCCACCCTAGAAAGAAGCCCAGCATTCCTGATATGCTTACACTAGCTTCCTCTTTTCTCATGCCCCCTTTCAGGAGGAAGAGTCAGCAGATGCCTCTGTCACTTCCTACCTCTCTCTTTCCAATCATCATTCAGAAAACTCTCCCCACCCGAGGTTCCCTCTATCCAGATCTCTCATTCTGTCCAGATCCTGCCAGCCTCCAGGTCATTTTCCCTCCTGTCTCAGCTCGGTTCTTGGCTCACAGTTGTCCTCTCCTCTTCCCTTATCCTTGGAGACTTTAACTGACAAATTGATCAAATGTCCTGGCCTTCTAGCCTTTCCGGCTTCTCAGCTCCCACGATTCTCTCTCTCTCTGTTCTACCTCAGACCTCCACAGGGACAGTCACACCCTTGAGCTCATCATTGCCCATAAGTATCTCATATTCCTCATCACACCAGACTCTTCAAGCTCTATGCTGAGACATACGTGAAGTCAGCCAGAAGCAGCAGGAAGGACAACTTTGCACAGGTCCTTCTCAGAACTTGATTCCAGCCAGATCAATGTTACACTGTCTTCAACGCTCAAACTCTTTGCTCCCCTGTCTAGACGTGTGCCGATAAATGTGTAACATTTTCTCCAGCACTGTCTTAAGTTTAATTGATCAACAAAATCTGATTTGTAGCCAATTTCTGTAGCCCTTCCTTCTTGACCGTGAAGAGCGTGTTCAGTCCTGGGAAAGCCTGGCCACTAAAGCAAAGGGTTTTAGAATTCTCGGGCTTATTACACACTCATCCGGAACCTCAGGAAAAAGAAGAAGAAGAAGAAGAAGAGCGAACATTTAAATAGCACTTACTATGTTCCAGGCACTGTGCTTAATGCTTTACAATTATTATCTCAATTGAAACCTCACAGCAACACTGGGAGGTAGGTGCTATAATTTTACAGATAGGGGAACTGAGGCAGGCAAAGGTTACGTGACTTGCCCAGGGTCACACAGCTAATAAGTGTCTGAATCACATAAAGCTTAAGTTTGGCTCATGTCAAGGGTCTTCTCCAAGTGTACTACCAAGATACTTCATATGCATTATAGATCAGGTATAGGGCATCTGTTTATTTCTTCCACACACACAAAAATGATGAAAATACAAAATCCTCACAAATGCACATTGACGAGGACTTCAACATGAAATAGTGACTTCTAATTCCTTTGATATTTTTTCCTGGGGTTGATACTTAAAACTCTAAAACATGAAACACTTAGTGAGGTTATTTATTTTTACCTTCACCTCAGCTTGGTGGGAGGAGGTAGGGAATAAGAATTTATTAAGTGTCTGATTTGCAAATATTTTCTCCCTTGATTTTCAAAACAAGCCTGGGAGGGGGAGTAAGTGCTGTTCTTATCCGCATTTGACAGTTGAGGAAACTGAGGCAGAGATGTTAAGTGATTTGCCCAAGATCACATGGCTATTAAGTTTTGAGGCTGGATTTCAACTCAGGTTTTCCTAACTCCCAGTTTAGTATTTTACCCACTGAGCCACCAACCTGCCTATTAAATTCAGTGAACATATAGTAAGTATCCTAATAATAGTAGCAGTAGTACTAGTAGTAGCACAAGTAGTAACAATAGTAGCAGCAGCAGGAGTAACAGTAACAGTAACAATCAGGATAGTAATAATAGTGGTAGTAGTAGAGCAAGTAGTAACAATATCAGTAGCAGCAGAAGTTAAGACGAGGAGGAGTAATGATAGTTAGCATTTATTAAGCACTTACTATATGCCAGGCACCGTGCTAAATACTTTACAATTATGATCTTAGTTTGTCCTCATTCTGGGAGGTAGATATTATTATTCCCATTTTACAGTCAAGAAAACTGCAGCAAATGGAGATTAAGTGACTTGCCCAGAGTCATACAGATAGCACGAATCTGAGGTTGGTTTTGAACTTAGGCCTTCCTGAGTTTAGGCCTAGCCCTACACTGCATTCCTCAAAGTCGACATCTTGTGGCAGGCCAGGCCAGGGGCTTTGCTCATCTTTCTGTCCATGGTCACTTTCTCCCCCGAGAAGTGCTATTTTTGCAGTGGGAGACACCTTGGGAACCCCAGAACTCCTACACTCTCAAGGAAGCTCCTTTCCCAAAGTCCATCTCTCATGATCGTTTTTCAGTCAAGAAAAAAAAAAAAAGCAACGCATCCAGAGTAGTCAGGTCCATGAGGTGCTCTGTCATCCCGTGTTCTCAAAGAGGACCAAGATGACATCACTATGTCTGGGTCAAGGTAGAGTATCGGGGTGGGGCAGGGAGGGTAGTATGTGTGACTGCCGCTGATCAGACCGATATGAACTCAGAAGGTTCTACTCCAGGATGGACACAGAGAGTCCAGATGAACATTGGGAGTGGAGCTGTCTCTAAGCTTGAACGTGTCACGTCTCTTTTGACGGACTGCAATTCTGCTTTGTTCATAGAGCAAAGCTCCTTCTTTCATGTCGGGCACCCCGTGCTGAGCAGTCCTGTGCTGGCATCTCCAATGTTCTTTAGAGAGATCTTGAGAGTGTCCTTGGATCTCATCCTCTGACCTCCGTGAGTGTAAGTTCTCCATAAAATAGCCTTTTAAGCAAACATCCTTTTGGCATTCGAACAACAAGGCCATCCTATGGAAGTTGTGCTCTCTGCAATAGAGTTTGAATGCTGGCAATTCAGCTCGAGAAAAGACCTGTTTCCGAGGTTATTTTCAGAATCTTCCTAAAACAATTCAAATGGAAGTGCTTTCGTTTGCTCTAAAAGCCATGTGCAAGTACCCAGCATTTCTTTCAGGGCAAAGTACGCCCAGACGGAATGATAGGTCGCCTCTTCCGGACAAGGGAAGCAAAGAAAGAGTAGAAGCTCTCTTTTCTTTTAAGCTGACGTCCCCTTTCCACCACCATGACAGTCACATCATTTGGCAGAGGTGGTAGGTAGGGACCAAGTCATCACCGGACATTGACTATGTCAACATGAAAAGATCTTCAGAGCTGATCCACCAGAAGTCATTCAGATCAAGTGGGGCTCACTTCCTTGCCCTCAGTACACTAGGCTGAGGTCTCTGACTGAGGAACCCAAGTCTCTGGATCAGGAAATGTAGTTCCTGGCATAAATGAAGCTTAACTGGGATGACCCTGCTCTTTGTCCAGGTCCAGATTGGCACCTGAACCTGAAAATCTCCTGCTTAAGATATCAGAAGCTTTAAAGTCAAGACTGAGCAACCAAGACAAGAGATCCTGAGGGGAGGCTTGGCTTTTTTTTTTTTTTGTCCAGTCCCATGTATGGGTTTCTGCCCTTTCTAAAAGAGCTGAGGAAGCCCATGAGCTTCCTCCTACAGACAGAGCAGGTCAGTAGTTGCCCTTTCTTTGAGTTAGAGATAGCCAGGAGTTTCATTTGGGCCAGAAAAGGAAGGCCATAGAGAGTAGAAAGCAGAGAAGCCTAGCGATTACATTAGTGGAAGACACCAGCATCTCTGAATCATGAGTTGCTGCTGTTTGCCCTCTACCCTTTGTGTGAGCACGTGGCGTACCCTATACCTGCTGCAGGGTGCCGGCCTGACTTATCCTTTCCCAGTTCAATATGTGCATTTAACAAAAGCAGCGTCCCCAAGGTAAGATGACTACCAGAAGACTTCATGTCAGCACATTGGAGCATTTCCATGAAGGGGAACAATTCCTTTTTTTTATTTTCTTTGACATGTGCACTTTTATTTGGACCGATCTTACGTCAGTACCCCGGTAAAACTACTCCCCTTCCCCAAGTCCTGGCACCAATCTCAAATTGTAAAGTTTGTAAAGATTGTCAAGTCTTCATTCGCATCTATGTTGGGGGGCGGGGAGGGAATTTAGGGGGCCATTCTTTATGACTCTGACAATGAAAAAATAGCAACAAGTCTTAAGATGGAAGATACAAACAAGATTGTTTGGGGTTTTAAAGCATGACAATTTACACGTAAAGCAATACCAGTACCTTCCCTCCTCCTCCCGATCATCATCTGGATTTTTTAAAGTAACTCCTTTTGCTCGATTTGCAGAGCAGGATGGCCTTGGTAGAGGCAAGTAACTCTCTATAACGATGCATCATCCAATACTTAGAATGACTCATTTTAAAAAAAAAACAAATGTACAGAGTCCGGAAGATGCACTAGAACTTTGGGCATGTTTGCTTCCAACCTACTTAGACTACTCAGCACCTTCACCATTCCAGTTTTTAACTCCCGAGTCAAATGCCAAAAAACCAAACAACAACGACAAATAAAGTCGTGGCGATCTCTTCTGTGTGGGGCAATTATCATGTCCCACCCTTACGGGAAAAACGCACTGAAAAAACAGAGTCCATTTCGAAATATTTGTGGTGGGTCCAGATTCATCCCACTCCTGCTTGCTGATCCATAAAAGGTGGAAGGTGGAAGGAGACGCCAGGACGGAGCCTCCAATCCATACAGAGTGTTTGCTCCCAGGTGGGCCAGCGATTTTGATTTTCATTGTTCTGGGGGCTAGGGCTGTAATCTCCTTCTGCATCCTGGAAGCAATGCCTGAGTAAACGACCGTACAGATCCTTCCGGATGGCAATACCACACGTCATGAATGAATTGAAATCAGTTTCATGGATTCCACAGGATTCGATTCCTAAGGAAGATGATCAAGAGAGAGCTTTTGGGCAGCGGAACCTCTCATCGCCAATGGGGATAACCTGCCCATCAGGGAGCTCCTAGTTTGTTTTTCCCAGAAAAGAGTGAGATGCAGCGTCAGCCAACTCCTGTTCAAAGTCTAGGGTTGGGTAACACAGCTTCTCCTTGGTGTCGCACACAATTGCTCTCTCAGCTGTGGTAGTGAAACTGTACCCTCTATTGATCAGGATCTTTATGAGGTGGTCGATCAGATCCACATGGAGGATGTCATAGAGAAAGGCATAAGCTTCGTAGATGGGCACAGCGTGGGTCACACCATCACAATGCCAGTGGGCACGACCAGAGACATACAGGGACAGCACAGCCTGGATGGCAACGTATATGGCCAGATTGTGGAAGATCTCAAACGTAGTCTGAGTCATCTTTTTTTCTGTTGGCTTTGGAGTTCAGGGGAGTTCTGTGAGGAGCCTAGGGTGCTCTTCAGGAGCCACACAGAACTCATTGTAGAAAGTTTGATGACAGATCTCCATGTCATCCCAACTGGTGACACGGTTACCATGTTCGATGGGATACTTCAGGGTCAGAATCTCTCTCTTACTCTGGGCCTAATCCTCCACATAGCTGTCTTTTCCAGCCCACATCCACCATCACACCCTGATGTCTGGGGCACTCAGCAATAGAAGGGAAGGCAGCCTGAGGGGCAAAGCCGTCTTTGCACGTTCCTGAGCCGTTATTAACAACGAGCGAAGTGATCTCATCATCCCTGGCAAACTTGGAAGTAGCAGGTTAGAGAGAGAGGAGGACGTGTTACATGTGGAGGCGGGGAGGCCAGGGGGGGAGGCAAGTGCACGCTGGGTGGAAGAACTCACAGCTCAGGGGAATAATTCCTTGCTAACTTGGAGGGAAAGCTGAGCCAACGCATGGTTGTCAACAGTGGAGCAGAAAAGGAATAGGCAACTTTCAGAAATTTGATGTACAGCCCTGCATTTACTCCTGTGGGCCAGAACAATCGCAAACAAGATTGGTTTGACAAAAATAATAGAGAAATTCAGAAGCTGCCAAACAAAAACCAAAAACTCCACAGGGTTTACCAGAAAGATCATCTGCATCTAAGAAATCAGAGTTCAATTCCATCAAAAGTAAATTCAAGCAAACTTAAAGAGATGCAGGACTCTGGGCTCCATAAAAATGCAGATAAAATTCAGTTTTATGCTGAGGGTAACAATCTGAAACACGTTTATGATGCCTTATGGGCTATTTAAGGGCAAAGACCTAGGGTGCATCTCAACTACTCAGTGCTGATAGAACCACATTGATTAATGATGATATATGTACCTGAAGAGATGAGCTAAACGCTTCCATAGTGTTGACAACAGACTGTCCTCAATCAATGCTGAAGTCACCGTTGATCTCAGGATGCAATCAGCCCCTCTCTAGCCAATTTCCAAATGAAGAATGGGTTTTGAATGCCATTAGGTTCCTCTCTGTGGCAAAACACCTGATGCTGATTCTATTCCAGCTGAGATTTACAAGGTCTACTGCTCACACAAACGCTGACTGAAATTTTCCAGGTTATGTGGCAACCAAAGTTATCCCCCAGTAATTCAAGACCATTGCCCATCTCTATAAAGGTAAAAGAAACAGATTGTCCAGTGACAATTGCAAAGAGGTTTTTTAGTCATTGCCGGAAAGATTCTTGCTAGGCTCCTCCTACCTAAGAGCCAATGTGGCTTTAGAAAGGGCTGAGGAATAGTAGGTATGGTATTTGCCACCCAACAACTCCGGGAGAAATTCTAGGAGCAGAAAAGAGACACGTACACAACATTCATTGATCTAACCAAGGCCTTCGATACTGTCAGTCACAAGGACTTGTGGGAAATTATGTCAAAATGTGGTTACCCAGCGAAGTTCATTAGTAGTGTACATCAGTTTCACGGCAGCACGCTCGCCCAGATTCTGGATAATGGACAATGCTCTCGCACTTTCCCAGTCACCAATGGAGTGAAGTAAGGCTGTGTCTTGCTCCCGTGCTTTTTAGCAGGATGCTTTCAGCAACGTTGTCAGATGCCTTCAACGAGGACAAAAACAGCATCGAGGTAAATAAATTATTTTCCTGACAGTATATTACTTAACTTGAAAGGGCTACAAGCCTAGACTAAAGTGGAGGTAAGAGTTGATGCATGACTTTTTGTTCTCAGTCGACTGGGCACTCAACGAAGGCGCTAAAACTGAAATGCAATAAAGG
Source organism: Myrmecobius fasciatus (assembly GCA_023553655.1). NCBI lineage: Eukaryota > Metazoa > Chordata > Mammalia > Dasyuromorphia > Myrmecobiidae > Myrmecobius > Myrmecobius fasciatus. The sequence goes on along the minus strand of JAJPUD010021001.1, from coordinate 2,184 downwards.
ATGGATTGATTCTCTGCTGCTTGTGCTAATTTTGGCCTAACAATACCCCAAAAAAGAGATTCTCCACTAGCGAGCACCACATCATCCATTTGTGGAACCATGGGTTACAGCAAATAGAAAAGTTTTGAATGCACTGGAGAAGTTCACTTACCCTGGCAGTATTCTTTCCAGAGATGTATACATTGATAACGAGATTGATGCGCACATTGATAACGGGATTGATGCGCACATTGATAATGACATTGATGCGCACATTGATAACGGGATTGATGCACACATTGCCAGAGTTTGGCACAGAGCTCAGGGTTTGGGAGGCTCCGAGGGGAAGTGCGGGAGAGAAGGGGTATGAGGTGCCTACCAAAGTGAAGGTCCCCACAACCGCCGTGCTGCCTTTATTATTGTAGACCCGTGCGACCCGGACAGTCTGCCAGCCAGGAAACTGAACTGCTTCCGTTTGAATTGCCTTAAGAAGATTCTGAAGATCACCTGGCAAGATAGGATACCAGACAGCGGGCTCCTTTCTCGAACTAAACTACCAAGTATTCAAACTCTACTGCCCAGAGTACAACTTCAATGTTTGAGTGCCAAGTGTATACTTGCCAAAAAGATTGTTTCATGGAGAACTCACACAAGGCAAATCCTCCACACGGAGGTCAGAAGAAGCAATACGAGGACACTTTCAAGGTCTCTCTAAAGAACTTTGGAAAGAAGACACTCACTCTGCTCTACTAACGAAGCAGAATGATAGTAGCTCAAAAGAAATGTGAGATGGGCAAATTTAGAGACATCTCCACTCCCAATGTTCATATGGACTATCTGTGACCAGCCTGGGGTAGAGCCTTCTGAGCTCCCGTGGGTCTGAGTCGACACACTATACTTTGACTGCACAGAGTGATGTCATTTTAGTCCCCTTCAGAAATGAAAGACAACAACCAACCAACACCTCTGCAAGTGGTCCCTATTAACCCATTCTTGCAATACATGCTGCAAGTATTTGTGCTTCCCTGGGATTCAGTTCTGCTCCCACCTTCTATAAGAGGCCTTTCACACGGAAGGGTATTTTTTAAAATTGTATCCCCAACACTTAGAATGGCGCCAGGCACACAGTAAATGCTGAATAAATGCTTGTTGACTGATCCCAGATTTACAGGGGGAAATGTTTTATTGATACTTGTCTTACTCGGCCAGTTCACTGATGCCTTTACTTTGAACTAATTATGTCTTCTGGGTAACCATTAAAGGAAACACATCAGTGGGGGCTCGTGAGCTATGAATTTAGGGATGTGGCACTACAGAATACCTTAATCCTGGATAGTCATTCATTGAAGGACCCACCCTGACATTTGGGGAGTGCCCTGACACAATCTTTTTAATCACACCTGGTCCCTCACACTTCCCTGATGGCTTCTTTCTCACACTTGTCCCTCACACTTCTCTTCTCACCTCAGCCCTCTCACATCACCCTTCGTCCTACCCTCACAAAAGAGGGCTTTACCAAGAAAATAGAAGGCATTTTCTATGAGTTCCTTCTCTTTTTCTCAAAACCCTTTCACATGATCTCCCCTTCTCCTTTTTTTTTGTCCTACTGTGTTATGATAATGTCCCTCTTCCTCAATAATCCTTCCATTTTTACCCTTGAACTCATCTTCTTCTGTCTCCTCAAGCCGATGAGCCACAGAAATATCCCCCTCCTTCTCTAATTTTAAATCCCTCCCTATCTAGTAGCTCCTTCCCTATTGCCTAGAAACATTCCCATCTCCTCTAGCACCCAAGTGCCATCCTATCAAGCTAACATCCTGTATCTTTTCTCCATTTTACAAACTCCTAGGAAAAAGTTGTCTCTCCAATTGCTTCTATTTCCTCTCTTCTCAGAGGAAATACCATCCCCCCAGCTAGCTGGCTTTCACTCTCATCCCCAAACTGAAACTGCTGCCTCCGAGGCTCAAAAATCCTGCTTTCTGGATTGCCAGAGTCAATAGCCTCTTTTCAGTCCTCACCCTTCTAACCAGAGGGTTTGCAGCCTTCTAGATCTGGGGCCACGCTCTCTTCTCAAATATTCTCTTCTCTCTGTGCTTTCAGGCCACTATTTTCTCTTGATTCTCTATCTGTCTGACAGTTCCTTCTCAGTCTCCTTTATTGGATCATCATCTGTGACCCACCCACCAACTGTGAGTGTCTAGCATT